>JBBCBC010000006.1:19663228-19822646 GCA_037126765.1 Stenogyne calaminthoides
TAAAATGCAATATTTCAATGCGTTAGCATATATGAGCATACATGAAATAACATATTTTACTCCAAAAATAATACTCCAATATAATAATAAATAATCTCATCAAAATATATATATATATATATATATATATATATATATATATATATATATATATATATATATATACATGAAAGAGAATGTCTTATGTGAAATATTGCAAACTAGTGTTATGTGCAATACATCACAATCAAGGCAAATTGGCTTGAAAAGGGTCAAAGCAGGCCGAGGGTCGGGTCGGGTCGGTCTGGCGTGGTAAGTGGTATGGACGGTGGGTTGTGGGGCTTGAGGTTGGGGCGGATGAATATGTATTAATAAAAGGATATATTTATCAAATATGTAATGTAGCTTAGTGGTTCGGGTTTGTTGTTAATATATTTAGTTGTAGGTTCAAATCCTACTGAACACATAATTTTATTTTATTTTTTTTGGTCAATTTTTTGTGTGTTACTACATCTATGTATAAGTGTTACTACATTGTTATATTGAATTTTATTTATTTTTTGTGTGTTACTACATCTATGTATAAGTGTTACTACATTGTTATATTAAATTTTATTTATTTTTTGTCAAATTTTTGTGTGTTACTACATCTATCTATAAGTGTTACTACATTGTTATATTGAAAAAACTTCATATCTTACGTAACATTTAATAAAATATATTGTAACACATAAATATTCATAACGTAACATGGGTCACATGGTAACACATTATTATTCATATGGTAACACATGCGTATTCACATAGTATTACGACGATATATGAACAGTGTTACATATTACTAAAAAAACACATGTTACTACATGAACAAAAAGTGTTATCATATAAAGAAAAACATGTTACCACATAAATAAAACCAGTACAAGAGCGAAAAGAAATTCCAGTCCAAAATTACAGATTTAAAGAACAACTTGATGTGTTACTACATGAACAAAAATGTGTTATCATATGAGCAAAAGAGTGTTACTACATGAAAAAACAAAGATGTAAAAAAAAAAATCTTCAGTCCAAAATTACAGATTTACAGAAAACGGAAATAGTGCAGAAGGATATGAAAAACTGCTTCACAAAACTATAGGAAATCACCTGTAAAATTGCGAGGATGAGAAAATTGAAGAAAACAAAAAAAATATGGAAGAGAAAGAGAACATGAAGAACAAGAGAAGAAGAGAAAAAACCTAGATACGCACCACCATCAAAATCAACGGCGATCTGGTCGCGTTTGTTGCAACGCGAGAAGAGGAAGAAGAAGAAGAAGAAAAGAAATCTGAGCGTGTGAGCGAGCGTGAAGAAGAGAAAAATCGCCTGCATCAAGGCGAAGTCGTGAAGATGAAGGAGGAAGCCCATTAACCCGCCAGCACTCTGCCCTAACCCGGCCCTATTATTTGACCCACGGAAAAAAAAAGCCCAATTCCACATATCACTTGTATGCAATATTGCATACAAGTTTTTGTCTACATGAAATAATAATAACATATTAAACGGTCAATACATATCTTTCCAAAAAAAATGGTCAATACATGAAATAAATTATGAGTAATAAATAATCTCATCAATATATATATATATATATATATATATATATATATATATATAATATTTACTCCAAAAATAATACATAATTTCCAATACAAACACATCAATCATTACATAATCATTCAATCATTTATATATTACTTTTTACAATATAATATTATTTCTATCATCTACTTTTTCAAAATCCTACTTTATCAAATCCTATAAAATCCCCTCTACAGGATTTCAAATCCCCTCAAAACTATAAACAAACATACAGTAAAACCTCTATAAATTAAAACTCTATAAATTAATAAACTCTCTAAAATAATAAAATCTTCCGGTCCCGACTTGGGCCTTTGTAAAAAATCATCAAATTCGATAAGATAATAAGATAATAATTTTTCGGAAAATTCCTTTATAAATACTAGGTCCCATTAAAACTCTAAATTAATAATTCATAAATATTACAATTATAAATATTATGATAATTTGCTAAAATATGAATATATTGTTACTTGATTTTTCTTAAAATTGTACATTGACTAACTTTCAAACGATATTTTTCATCAACCCACTCTTGCAATTAAATCTTTTTGAGTGCATGTGGGATGGTCTCTCTTGTACTCACATAATGCTTTACGCATTTGATCATTCATGGATGATTTTGTGATGTCTTTTAGATGAGAAGACATGGTTGGGTGTTATGAATTGTTTTATTTCCATATTGAGATTTATATAGTATATGTTTCATTCATCATGCATGAATATATTTAATTGGATATAATAGTTATTTAAGTGCAACGAATTAATGTAAACATGTATTATTTAAGTAATTCCAATGAATTGATACATGCGTCCATGAATATAATAGTTAATTGTATACAATGAATTGATATTAAACATGAATATATTTAATTAGTTACAAAAAATTGATTGATGCATGAATATAATCAATGAAATATATATGAATTAATTTATTTTCAATACATATGTACTAAATTTGCTTAATTTAAAAAGTCACTCTTTTTTAATTAATAAAATATTAATTTATCGATATATTAATATCTCTCTAAATTAATAAAATTTCATGGTCCCAAAGTTATTAATTTATAAAAGTTTTACTGTACATTGTATCCCTAAAAGTAGAAAAGTAGGTGCATTTGTTAAATTATGAGGTTTTTTTTAGATACTGACTTTTTTGCAAAATACTCTCAACATTATTTTAATTTTTTTTGCAAAGGCTAACAATTTTTATTTTTTAGTATTTTTTTTTCACAATTATTAATTTTAATTAATTCTTTAAAAGTATAATAAATTTTTGTAATCACCCTTGAAAAGTGTGGAGTAGTAAGTAGAATTTTGATAAAAATTTGTATGGACCCCAAGTTTACGATAACTTTATTTCTTCAAATATCACTGTTATACAAATATTATTAATATTATATTTATGCATTATTATCGTATAAAAAATAAAATAACTTTTTAAATATTAATAATGCATTTACAAAATAAAGTACTCCCTTCATCCAATTCTTTAAACAAATATAACTGTTCATAAGGATTTATGAGAATAGTGATAAAATATTTGGGGTAGAAAGAGTTGTTTATTAGTATTTTATGTAATAAAGTGATAAAGTGATGGGTAGTTGGGGGTAGAAAGAGTTGTTTATTAGTATTTTATGTGATAAAGTGATAAAGTGGTGTGATAAAATGTATTTTCATTTTAGAAAGTTTTACTTAAAGATTGAGACGTAGGGTACTTCCCTTTTTTAAATATTAATAATACATAAATATAGCTGTGATGGAGTTCAATGCGAGTATATGGATTTAGGTGAAGTAGCTATTAACTAGGACGATATGGTGTATAGGCTAGGGATGACAATGGGTCGGGGCAGGGCGGGTACCTAACTACCCAAACCCGCCCAAGATATACCCAAACCCCATATGGCCTCTTGTGGGTCGAGTTTTAAGACCTAAGTTCTTTTTCTTGGGTCGGGTCCAAATTACCGCCCCATTTTTGATCCATCATGCTACATTTTTTTTTTTTAAATAAAGTTGAAATTCAATTTTTATCTATAAAAATATTATCACATTTAATACAATACAATAACATAATTCAAGCTAAAATGGATATAAATTAAATTATCAAATTCACCATAATTTAACTAGAGGTCCACAAATTAGAAATCCACAATGAAATAAGAAATTACAAATCCACCAAATCATCAAATTCACCACATTTTCATGTCCAAAATTAACAAAAAAGACTTTCGCGTCCCAAAAGAAAACCGTGTGATAACTGATGAAATTGAGAATTAAGGTTAGGATGAAAGAAAAGAAAACCGTGTGATAACTGATGAAATATTATATATATTTTTATTATTATTACTATTATATTATACATATAAATATTTATTTATATAAAGAGTGCGGGCCGGACCGAGAAATTAAAATATTGGTACCCAAGCAGGACTGCCCATCTTGTGGGAACTGGCCCCGACCCATGTTCAGAATGGATGCCCGACCTGCCCAATCCCAAGGCGGGAGGTATGGTCGACTTTGGGGCGGGGCGTTTTGTCATCCCTAGTATAGGCTGTAATATGGTAGTTGAGTCTATAATAAGGCAAATTCTCAATTTCCACTCATGCACTAATAAAATTGGTGCAATTTAATTTTTTTTTTTAAAAAAAATTTATTTTAGTTTTTTTTTTCAATTTTTTTTTTCCATTCGACCCGAGTGGTTCATGGTTCACTCGACCCAAGTGGTTCATGATTCACTCGACCCGAATGATTCATATATAATTTATGGTTCATTGTTTAGGGTTTTTTTTAGGGTTAGGGTTTATAGTGCATAGTTCATCCAAATTAAAATTGAATTCAGTTGCAAAGAAAAATAACTCCTATAATAAATACTATGATAATAATATATAGCGTATGTCTAGTGTGAAAATTTTCATGTATGAAAATCTATAAAATTGTCCTAAATCAACCATCTACACCATAAACACTAAATAATGATCTCTAAATTATGATCATTTCGGGCCGGGTGAACTATAAATCACTTGGTAAGAAAGTGAATCCGCTTAATCATTTCAATTTTATCTTACCTTCATAATTACAGAATTTGATTATAAATTAAATTTTTTTCATCACCAAAATTTTCATAATAGACTTTGCCTAATATAATTATATTTGAGGAAGGGGTTTCACAAAACCCAATGACAGATATTTTCAGTCAACTCAATGGGGGTATACGAGAAGCAGGTGGTGGTGGTAACGGGCTGCTCCGGCGGGGGAATAGGCCACGCGTTTGCCCTCGAATTCGCCGCCCGTGGCTGCCTGGTGGTCGCGACGGCGCGTTCGCTCGCCTCGGTCTCCGATCTGCAAGACGATCCGCGGTTTTTCCTGCAGCAGCTCGACGTGTCGTCCGATGAGAGTGTGCGCCACGCGCTCTCTACGGTTCTCGAAAGGTTCGGCCGAATTGACATCTTGGTGAATAACGCCGGAGTGCAGTGCGTTGGCCCCCTCGCTGAGGTCCCTTTGTCAATGGTTCAGGACACCTTCAACACTAATTTTTTTGGTATTAGATTGATCTTCCTGTTAATTTTGCTATGTTTCTGTGGTGGATTTTTGAATATTTGTTTCTAAATGCCGATTTTGCATGAGAATTATAAGTTGTTAAATATTTTGGTTTAGTCAGATATGGATTTTGTGTGTTTGTGCTCTGGAAATGGGATACCCAATTGTGATTGTTCTAAGTTTGATTTGCTGCAAAGAAGTCATAGTAGTAGTATTATCAGTTTGTTTGTTGTTGAATCAATTTATATAGTATTATAACCTGGATGTAGAGCAAGACTGCATAAAGATTTGAATCTTGTATTCCAGTCCGTTTGTTTTATATTTCGGTAACAAATTGCTGTTTTCTTATTCCTAAGTTTGCTTTTAATGAGATAACCGTTTTAATATTTTGGCAATAAGTCTTGAGACTCTGTGGTTTACACAACGTGTGGGTTAGGTAAAGAATTTCTTCTCAACATGTTAGGTTCTGGTAACAAGTTTTTCTTCTCGTTTTCTTTAATTATCTCTTCTTTCTAGTTTGCTTCGTTATCGTGATTCAGTTCAAAATGTATATGACTGAGATTGCATCTCTCATGTTTGTATGTCTTCTTTTATCCATATGATTTTTCCAAGGAAATCCAGTTCTATTCTGATGGTTAAGAATTTTTGAGTAAGTATGATTACTGTCTTTCTAGATTAGCATAATCAGGTTCATATGGATTCGCAAGATGCGAAAGAATTATGTAATATATTTTGGACGCTTAGATTTCTCTGTAAACTTCTCGTGTATCAGTTAGTTGGTTTTGGCATGATAATATTTTATAGTAGTTCTTTATAGAGTATTCTGTTTATCCTGTTCATAGGTACGTTGAGGTTAATTCAAGCTGTGGTTCCTCACATGGCATCGAGGAAAAAGGGCAAGATAGTAAATGTTGGAAGTGTCACAGTATTGGCCCCTGTACCATGGGCAGGCAGTTACACCGCATCAAAAGCTGCTATACATGCACTAACCGATACATTAAGGTAAATGTATCTAATGGCTCTTTTACATTTAGCAGAAATATGGGAAATTGATAAATGCTTCTTTGAAAATAAGCAAATGGAAAAGGTATATTGTGAGGCCTTGTTTGGCATGCTTGATAGGATAAGTTTAGGTACCTGTGCATTAATACATGGTGTGTATTATGCCTTGGTTGTTTGTTGTTTTGTTACAGTATATTATAGTGTTTGATATTCATTTGTATTGTTTTCTTGCACAACTAAATGAAAAGGATGATATAAATAAAGTCAAAATTATTTATAGTTTGTATCACACTTCCCATCGCTTTGCCCTATTTCAAGCTCTCATTGTACGAATAAAATCAAAGATAAAGATGGTTAAACTTCTACTCTATGTAGGGATCGCGTATCGTGCACACTGAATATACTAGCAGACTATTCACAATAAGTTTTTACTTTTCTTTCTATTTTTTCTTTTTACCTGTCTAGCAAACTGGATACTTGGGACTAGGTTTATTTTAGCTGGATTTGTGTATATTAAATTTCTTACATCCCAATGCATGAAGAGAGCAATTGAACTTAGAAATTTAGACTCATTGATGCTCCCCTAACTTACATGTTTAATGGAGCAAACTTTTATGCACCAGTTGCACCATGCAACTCAAGTGCATTTTTGAATATTAGTTAGTCAGTATTTGTTGTTTTCACTGGACAATATTAGTTGTGCAACTGGTACACCAAGTGTTACTTGTTTAGTGGACCAAGAGCGATTCTGGTTATGCATGCTACAATACCTTGTAATAATTTGAAGGCTGTATTAAATTGTGATACAAAATGCAGATTGGAACTACGACCCTTTGGGATCGATGTCATTAATGTTGTACCTGGAGCTATTAGGTCCAATATAGGAAACACGGCTCTAGATATCTACAATCGAATGCCAGAGTGGAAATTGTACAAGCAGTTTCAAGAAGCGATTCGAGCAAGGGCAGTTCTGTCGCAAACCTCAAAATCTACTCCTTCTGAAGAGTTTGCAAAGAAAACAGTCGATCAAGTGCTCAAGGAGAATCCGCGGGCTTGGATCTGCATAGGCCAACGATCTACAATAATGGTGATAATGTACTATTTGCCCCTTTTCATTAAAGATTTCCTTATCAGGAAGCAGTTCAAATTTGGGGTGTAAAAGAGCTGAGTAGTGCTGAGCTCGAACTCGACTTGATTAGAATATTCGAAACTCGACTCGAACTCGTCCTAGTCCAAATTTTTAATATATTATCAATGATTTATCTTCCACTTTGTAATGATTACACATTGTCCCATTTTAATATAGTCTTTCTCGAGAAGAACTTTTATCCTAAAATAATTTTTCTTTTTGCACTAGATTATGAGAATTAAATATCACATGCCAATTTTGTTTTACTTGTTTTTTATATTTATTACTTGCACGTAACCCAGTGAATTTCGCAGTATTAAAAAAAGTTTAGAATATATATTTTAGATTAATCCTCATCGTCAAATAAATTATTAATTTAATTATACTATTGAAATAAATATTCATAATCAATTCAGTACTCAATACTTATTTCAATAAGAGAAGTGATTATTTACCCCAAGAAGAGTGACAATCATCTCCTCATGGTTTCTAATCTTTTCAAAGCTGCAACATAAGCATGATAAATTCTTCCATGAAAAATAGAAAACTACCTCCAAATGATTCCCAATGCATTGCAATCCTATACACAAGCCAAACAAAGGTAAAGTAAAGGTTAAACACTGTCTATAGTGAAATTCTCTAATCTTGAGGAGCACCTTGAATTTGCAAAGGAAAATAATTTCATTTCAAATTAATAAAATCATGTTATAATTCACAAATTGATATTGCATATCATATACACAATTTTTATAAATATTCATAGTCAATTTAGAATTCAAATTATTTACCTCAATAATCCCTACAATATACAAAATAAAATTAGATTAATGAATTCATCAAATTATAATTGATGTTGCAGATCATATACACAATTTTCATAAACATTCATAATCAATTCAGAACTCAAATTATTTACCTCAATACTTCCTGCAATATACAAAACAAAATTAGATTAACAAATTCTTTAAATTAGAAGAATTGCTATTAACTGTAAAGATGAAACCCCAAATGAATTCATGCATTTAATTTACCTCAATAATCCCTGCAATATACAAAACAAAATTGGATTAACACATTCATCAAATTAGAACTGATGTTGCATCATATATACAATTTTCATAAACATTCATAATCAATCCAGAACTCAAATTAATTATTTACCTCAATACTCCCTGCAATATACAAAATAAAATTAGATTAACAAATTTTTTAAATTAGAAGAATTGCAATTAACTGTAAAGATGAAACCCCGATGAATTCACAAATTAATTTACCTCAATAATCCCTGCAATATACAAAACAAAATTAGATTAACAAATTCGTCAAATTAGAACTGATATTGCATCATATACACAATTTTCATAAACATTTATAATCAATTCAGAACTCAAATTAATTATTTATTTCAATACTCCCTGCAATATACAAAATAAAATTAGATTAACAAATTTTTTAAATTAGAAAAAGGGATGAGTTTATAAATAGCCTAACATAAAAATAAAAGTTCTTTTTTGTCATAAAATTTATAATCATTCTTTTTTAGCCAAGAGAATATATTTTTTCCAACTTTTTACCATTTTTTATACTTTTATTATTTTAATTCGTACTACCATATATACACTCTGTACCAACATTATTTCAGCCCGTACCACCCTTCAATTAACCCCGTACCAATATCACTTCAGTCTGTAAATATCGTTTCAGTCTGTACCACCATTCTATCAAATCACGTACCACTATCACTACCGTACCACACTTATTTCAACCCCGTACTATCTTATTTTAACACCGTATCATCATCATTCCACCCGTATCATAATTTAATTCAACTTATACCATCATTTTTAAATTTGTACCACAATTTAATTAATTTCGTACTACACTATATTAACCCCGTACCACCATTTTTTTTTTAAAAAAAATTGTTTACTTTTTTAAGGGTATAATTGCCCAAAAATTTATTCTCTTGGCTAAAATAGAATGAAATAAATAACCTTGATAAAAAAGAACTTTTTAAATGAGAAGAGGCTAAAAATTAGGGTTTTCTCTTAGGGAAAAATTGCTATTAACTGTAAAGATGAAACTCCAAATGAATTCACAAATGGGTATTACTGATCATATATACAATTGCCAATTTAAAACTTAAATAACTTACCTCAATACCCCTGCAATATAAAAAAGTTAATGGAAAGAAAGGAGAAAAGGATGGCATAATTAATTTCAACACCTTTCATGTACATATTAGCACGTAAATTAGTAAAGAAGAAAGAAGAAAAGGAATGTCATTAACTATGATAAACTCAACGCAGTAAAAACTCACCTTTATCAAGAGATTTGATTTGTGGGTGTAAGAAACCCTTAAATTGGGTAAGGATCTTTATAAATAAATATGATATAAACTAAAGATTTATTTTAATTAAATATATTAAAATTTTAATTTAAATAACTTTAGATATGTATTTATAAATAAGTGTAGCACATATCTTAATAAATAAATATATATGATATGAATAAACAAACATAGGATATATCTTAATAAACAAATAAATATGATAAGATATATGTATAAATAAGCATAGCATATATCTTAACAAATAAATAAATAAATATGATATAAATAAACATATCATATATCTTAGGTGTAGCATATATCTTAATACACAAATAAATATGATAAGATTAAAATTTAATTTAAACAACTTTTAATGAGAGCGAACGATTTTAAAATGAAATAATCTGATTGAATTGATCTTTCGCAGAGAATAGCGTGGTTTTTTAAATACATAAATTTGAATCAGTTACCAATATATTGTATTAAGATTAAGATAATACACATTTATTAAACAAATTTACTCTATGTAGGTAAATAAAAGGTAAAAATGTAATATTATACACATATATTATTATTTAATAATTTTTTTAATTTGTGTTATACATTATTAAACGACAATTAAAAGATAGAGAGCGTATTATTATTTATCCAAACTAAACTTTCTCTCCTAATTTTTACTTGCACAGCCTTTCCCTTACCTCAACAATCCCTCACTTTTATTTGTAGAATCATACCCTACACTATTGAGTAAAAGAGCAAAACACAGTCATGTGTTTCATACAAAGTGTACAATACACCCTTGTATTGTTAAAAAAATGCATATAACCCTCTTATTTTGTACACTTTATATAAAATACGAGGAGTTTTATACATTTATTAAAACATAGAAGGAGAGTATGTATACTCTATTGAAATAAAAGGGAGTTTTATGCATTTAATAAAACACAGGGATGTTTTGTACAATTTATATGAAACACAAGGGTGATTTTTGCTTTTTACACTTTTCCAAAATTCACCTACAGAATTTGAATCCACTCCAATCAATTAAAAAAAAAACCCAACCTGTTTCAAGAATGAAGATGCCTTATCCTTCAAGCTTGAGTTCGAGCCAAGTTTTAAACCATCAGAAAATGTTGAAAGTATTTTCCAAGTGTATATAAAATCCGAATAGCACAAGACAATTCTGAGCTCCCTCACAGGCGTCCTACAATACAACAGCAAACACAAGCAATGCCCCAAACTAATCCTCAAATAGCAACACGAAAAACCTATTCTTGCCCAAAAACTAGGCTGCTTTCATCAACAAATTAAACCTGTCAGATGGATCACCACATATCTATACCTACTCAGTCAGATTCACAACAAAATTTCAAGTTTACATTAACTCACTTCTCCATCCATATCATCATCAACTGATACTGTTCATCACTGCAGCTAATACTGTTCATTACTGTGATCGATATGGGTGATTATAATACACCATACCAGGTGTCTGAACAGGCCGAAAACTACCAGGTGTCTGTTGAGGTACCATCAGCTGTTGTTGAGGCATCGTTGATGGCTGCTGGCCAATCGGTACCCTCTGCTGCTGCATCAATGGTACCATCGAACTCACCATGTATTGTTGAGGGGGCCCCGGTGGCAAAGAAGAAATATTACTATAATCATACGACCCCGCAATTCCACCGGATTGCTGCATATACTGAATCGGAGGTGGGTTAGGGTTAGGGATTGAATGATAGTGTGCTTGAGAGTTGGAAACTTGATAAGGGTTCTGAGAAGGATTAGGGACGAAAGCGTTGGGATCTGAAACGGGCACATTTCCAGACGAGAAAGAAGATGCTGATGTGGCAGACGTTGATAGGCCGGCATTTTTGGCTTCTTCGGCCGCAAAGGTGGAAAGGACCGACGTCATGATGTACTGAGACGAGGTAGAAGCTGCGAGCTTGTCCGCAACTTCGGCTGCGATTGCTGCGGCCGATTTTTTAGATGTTTGCTCTGTCGTCTTTGAATTGGTACCGTTCAATGGTTTTGAGTCGAACACACGATCTTCATCCAATTTTTTTCGCATGTTTGTGGCTTCTTCTACCTGTGCCTGTGCAACCTGATGCATGGGTGCAAGCATAACCTTAGAACTGATTCTTGAAATAAAATAGGCATAATGCATTAACAAATCCCTAAACAATCAATTTTTATTTCGATAGGTCCGTAAAATATTCTTTGTTTTAAAATGCCTTCAAATATTGAAATTTTATTTCACGAGCTCCCTCGAGACGAAAATAGACGGAATTTTTCAATTTGTCATAAGGTCCCATTAAATAATATGTAAGTTAATTTTATTAATATCCAGATGTGTTTTTGCAAGTCGTTTTAGCCCCAATACTTTAGGTTATGGCCTTATGGGTACTTGAAATGACTTGTAAAAAATAATTTTGTCTATAATTAAAATTAAATAAAGTTGACATGTACATTATTTAACGGGACCATCAATGTGAATCGAGAAAACTTGTCAATTTAAGTCATGAGGGAGCTCGTGAATTAAAAATTATTAGAGGACTTTAGAAAAACTAAAGTTTTAAAAAAAGTTTCAGAAAGTTTAGGGACCTTTTAAATTTAATGCATTATGCCAATAAAATATCTCAACACATGGGAGATCGTCAGGGGCAAAAACCTGTATCTGTGTCCGAATATTCTCCAGTTCAGATTCCTGCTATCGCAATAACAACAGATGAACACATATTTAAAAACATTGACGAAATCTTACTTGGATTAATTAGAGGTATACCTGCTCATTAAGCGCACCTCTCAACTGAGACACGAGTGCGACTCTATTGTTTTCGACAGCTTTAAGTTTATCGATACATTCTTTCAAGATATTCTCTTCCTCCTCCAATTCTTTAGATAGGGTCTTTCGCGATGGATCCTTTGCTGAAGAAAGTTAGCAAACCTTAGTGTAAATACGAGGAACCATATTATAAGGAATGCTTAATTAGAAAATATGAGAATCTGCTGAAAAGTCCTGGATCATTAACTCCATTAGATATCAAGTTTCTCATAAGTTGTCGAATCAATTTCTTTTTCAAAGGTTTTTCTATAAGAGTGCACAACTAATACTCTTATATGAAAACACCTAATACTGTTAACTGAAAACAGCTAATACTGACCAACTAATACCAAAGATGCACTTGAGTTTCATTGTGCAACTGGTGCACAAAAGTATTTGCCTTTTTATAAAGAGTTAATAACTATCAATCAGACAGGCGGTGCTATTTAATGTAACAGCCAGTTTTTACCTTTCGTTAACGCCACATGAACATCTTTTTCCATCTTTTTCACATGATGAACTGCTGATTTGCATCTACTCATTTCTTCATCTTCATTTGTATGCTCGCTGAGCACCACATGAAAAGCTGAAACTATCTTCTCTACTGTACCACCGACGCTCAATTTCTGGATTCAAAGCAAAGCATTTAAAATAAAATAAAAATGTGTTTGCTATCAAAATTAGGTAAGTGAGAACATAAAAGAACTGATTAAAGGCTCCAAAAGATGCAAAAATTAGTAAACCTCACCGTCTTTACAGATCGCGAATCCTTTTTAACTATTCTGACAGAACGAGACCGTTTCTTCCTGAGCTCCAAAGGAGGAGGTGATTCCTCTCCAAGCATTGCATCTTTAAGGCTTTTAGCATGGGAACCAAAAACTCTCCTTTCTTCCCATATTCCAACCTATGAGGACATAATTGTAATCAAGCATTTTCGATAATTCAAAACTAATTTAATACTCATATGCCAAGAAGACATTATGGCATGATGTCACATATCCATATATGAAATGATATACTCCCTCCGTTCTGTTGCTTTGGGTGTTTCTTGAAGATAAAGAAAGTAATTTAATACTTATTATCATTTGTTGAAAATGATTAATAAACCCTTTTATAGGTCATCAATTCTTATGTGAAGTAGTAACAAGAAATGATAAATGAGTATCACAAAAATTAAGAAAAGGGCAAAGTTGAAAAAAAAAATTTAATTCCTCTTGGAACAATTTATTTTCTCTAAACCAACGGAGGGAGCAAAAAATTCGGAAAGTTCAATTATGGTGTGTAAACAACTTCATAGACCAAAGCATATGAATAATCAACATCATTTGAGTTATGCAAAATGAGCAATCTTCTTATCGTCATATTAGAAAGGCAAATAAGCTCACCAATCTAGATACAACATTTTTTCCACGATCATCGCCTTGATTCACTACCTCCTTGAGCGCTGAAGGAAGAACCTTCCAGAACTCGGTGACAAATTCATTTCCTTTACGCTTGCTGTTTTGTAGGATATCATTAGCAAGGTATAAAAGAGGTACTTTCTGGGCCATATCTGAACTGTGAAACTGTTTCTCCCATGTTGTAACAACAATGTCTGCTTTACTACGGTGAAATATACACCAGTGCGATAAAGCTATAATCAAAGTTAAGGTATGACAATTATGCCCCCAAACTATCTGGCAATGTAATCGAAATGGTGCTACATAGGCATTATCCCTAGCAGGGCCTCTAAATAAAGTGTTAGTCTTATGTAAAACAGTTTTACCATGCAACTGTTTCACAATTATCACTTTATTGTGAAACAACTAGTACCTTTTAATGGAAAAACTAATACCTTTTAATGAAACAACTAGTAATGTATAAAATTACACACTAAATGCAAACAAGTTGTGCGGCAGAACTGGTTTATGTAAGACTTTACCCAAAATGAAACTGTATGAAACTGAAAGTATAATAGAATCGAATAACAAGTTTATGCATTTCTGCTATTCAGAATGAAGCAATTCGAATGAGTGATGGGGGCTTACATCCTTCAATTAATGACACGTGAAACATATGTTTGTAAGAAACAGCGTCCTTTAATATAGTATCTACACAACTTGTCACTCAATTGATGCCATGTGAAACACTTGTCTGTATGAAATCAAAACTTCACAAAATCATCGTATAGTATCTAGACAATATTTGTCGTTTATGCAATTTCTACATAACTATAAAGTATTAACACATCCAAAATTCATCAAATGGAGCGTTCATCATATGGTATAATAGAACATAAACATGAAAAAGATAAAAAGAAGATTTAAAAGAAAATTGAACCTATCTAAACCCGACAAAAAGAAGCAGGTTACTGATACATTTCCATAATAAGTCGAATGACACTTGTAATTCTTGACTACGAAAGACAACCGCAACGTGTAGAAGAGTAACATTTCAACGCATACCTATAAAACTAAATAGAGCATCAATCTCTGTTCCATCTAAATGCATTATTAAATGCCATATCCATAGTTCAACCGAATAATCTAACTAGGCAGAAATCAAGAAAAACACCAGAATGCATCAAGGTACCCACTGATCATACACAGAATTAAAAAAAAAAGCAATTGAGAATCATACAATAGTTGCTATCAAAGAGAAATTTAAAAAGCAAAACAAGAAAAAAATCGAGAAGGATACTTTCAATGCATTGCTGCGTGCTATTGAGCTTTGAGAGCTTTTCAGCAAGTATCTGTTCTTCGAACTGGCTATTCATCCCACCACCGCCAATGCTCAATCTCCACCCCCACCGCTTTCAACTTCACACAACAACTATATCTGTATCTATTTGTATAAAATTGACGCACTGAAAAATCCCTAACTCAACTGAATTCAAGGCTAAAACCCTAATTAAGTATCGAAACTGAGAAAAAACAAAAAGTTAAATCTCTAAGATGAGAACCGAGAGGGTCCGCCGCAAAACAACCAATTAATTGAATTAACTGCTTTGCATTTTGAATTTGCAATGAAAATTGAACAAAAAACTGAAAGAGGGAAAGTTTAATATCAAACCAGAGCGGGAAAGAGAAGAGGTGCGAAGAAAGAAATTCGAAAAAAATAAAGAATTCAAGATTTGTAATCAGCTATGGTGGTGCAAACCCTACAGAGTTGTGATTTTGGAACGGAAATGAAAACAGGGGTTTATACAGAAAAGAGAAACATGTGTGAAAGTGGATTTGCTATTTCTGGTAAGAGAAATCCGAGTAATTGTTTAAGTTCAGTTTGTGTTGTGCGTGAAAAAAAAAAAAAAAAAATATTGAGTTTTGGGGACGTAAGCAAAATAAGAAACAAAAATTCATGGGTGTGCTCGTGGATTCTAGTCTGTGTTGCATGGGTGCGGGTGCGTGGGTGAGGGGGTGACGCGATACGGATACGGGGATATAGATTTTTGAAAAATTTAGGGTGCGATTCGTCAAGGATACGTCTACTTATTTATTATTTTATTATATATAATATCTGTAAAATATATAAAAATAACAATTCATATATCATCATCAATCAAACATATAAGCATAATAAAGTTTTCAATCCAATTAAAAATTTAAAACAAGTCACATCTTCTGTTCGTAACTTTGGGTTGAAAATGTAAGTAAAATAATTAATATTTTCTATTAAAAGTTTTTTTTTCTTATTTTAAGTTTTGTGGGTTAATAAGGTAATTAAGCTTTCTTATTTTAAATTTTAAATTTTTTCCATAATTTTTTTTTTCAAAAATGACCCCAGACGCACCCAAGACTCACCGGATTCGCACCTAAATACACCCGGTGCGCGTATCCTTTTTTTTTTTTTTTTCAAAATCAGCCACGTGGCGCACCGGGTGCGAATCCCACGCGAATCGCACCCGCACCCGCACCGTATCCGATACTGCATTTTAATATTTTTTTGAAAATCCGTGCATTAGAGATTCTAGTTATTATTAACATAATAAAAAAATAATAAATATTTATTTTTATTATCAATATGTATTATCTACAAAAGATATTACTATAAATTTTTTGGCTAGGTCTTATACGCACCGGGTGTACCGTGCACTCTATAGTGTATTTTAGAAACATATAACTTATTACATTGAAAAGTACAATTTATTTTATGAACACATGTTGCATGTTTCAGTGTAACAAGTGTATGTTTCTAAATTACACTATGAAGTGCATCATGCACCTGGTGCACATTAGACCCGCTCTAAATTATTTAACTATTTAAATCATGGGTGTGTTTGTTTTGAGATATATATGATCATGGAGTGGGGATATGATTTTTCTCTATTCCAATTTTTTTCCCTGTTTGAATATCACATTCTCCATCTAAATATACATTTATCCCCTAAGAGCAACTGCATCGATTGGTTGTGAAATATGACAAAAACTCGTATGAGACGGTCTCATATATGAGACGAGATAGGTCTTATAAGCATCGGGTGCACCGTGCACTCCATAGTGTATTTTAGAAATATATAATTAATTGGATTGAAACATATAACTTGTTACACTGAAAAGTGCAACTTATTTTATGAACACATGTTGCATGTTTCAGTGTAACAAATTGTATGTTTCTAAATTGCACTATAAAGTGCATCGTGCACCTGGTGCACATTAGACCCGCTCTAAATTCTTTAATTATCTAAATCATGGGTGTGTTTGTTTTGAGATATATTGGTCATCGAATGGGGATATGATTTTCCTCTATTCCAATTTTTTCTCCTGTTTGAGTATCTCATTATCCATCTAAATATACATTTACCCCTAAGAGAAACTGCATCGATGGGTTGTGAAAGATGGCAAAAACTAGTATGTGACAGTCTCATATATGAGATTAGATACAAACTAGCACAAATCAACATCCATCCATTTTAAAGTGTTAAAGTGTCATGCCCAAATTATATTTCGACTCACCATGAGACCGTCTCACGCAAGTGTACCTTATGAAAGATTATAACCAGAGATGGATCTAGGATTTAACGATGGGGTGGGTTAAATTTTTTTTAAGTTTCGTCACATTAAAATTTTATATATACATATAGTATTTTTTTTAATATATTAATTTAGGTGGTGTCATATGAGATTTCAAAACATAAAACTCATTAGTAATTAAGTCCGAATTTATCTATATTTTTAAGAAAATATATTCCAAAAGATTGGTGTTCATTTATAAAATATGTTGATTTTCTATTAATAAATAATATTTAATTCAAATAAAACGAAACAACTTATGCTCAATATTTTTTTAATCATTTCAAGAAACGTTTATCAGTTTTAAAAAAAAATACTCATTTAACTTATGTTAATACATTATTACATTTATAATTTCTCTTTTTTTAATATTAAAGTGGCCAAAAATTTATCATTATCACAATATGATAATAAAAAGGGATGAATTTATAAATAGCCTAACATAAAAATAAAAGTTCTTTTTTGTCATAAAATTTATAATCATTCTTTTTTAGCCAAGAGAATATATTTTTTTCCAACTTTACCCTTTTTTTATGCTTTCATTATTTTAGTTCGTACTACCATATATACACCCCGTACCAACATTATTTCAGCCCGTACCACCCTTCAATTAACTCCGTACAACTATCACTTCAGTCTGTAAATATCGTTTCAGTCTGTACCACCATTTTATCAACCCCGTACCACTATCACTACCGTACCAAACTTATTTCAATCTCGTACCACCTTATTTTAACACCGTACCACCATCAATTTAGCTTGTACCACAATTTAATTCAACTTGTACCATCATTTTTAAACTTGTACCACAATTTAATTAATTTTGTACTACAATATATTAATCCCGTACCACCGTTTTTTTGTTAACTTCTTTAAGGGTATAATTGCCCAAAAATTAATTCTCTTTGCTAAAAAAGAATGAAATAAATAATCTTGATAAAAAAGAATTTTTTAAATGAGAAGAGGCTAAAAATGAGGGTTTTCTCTAATGGTAATATTAAAAAGACAGAAAAAAAATAAAAAGACAAAAATTGAGAGAACAATGTAGATATTTAACATTGAACAAGTTAAATAATTAAAATACTAAATGAAAAAAAATAGAACCATATTCAGATGATTAAACTCTAAATGTTTGGGTGTGAGAGCTTCAAGAAAGCACATCCAAAATTATAATAAAATAAAATTTTTGTTGTGGATGAAATTTTTGAATTTCAATACTGTAATTAAATTATAATAAGAAAAAAAAAGGAGAGACACAATAAATTAGAAAAATAAATTTATATCAAATTGTATCTTAATTTAATAAATGAATATAGAGTGTGGGGATGAGCTTTAATTTTAGATTGAAATTTGTAAATTATATAAAATAAAAAACAATATTGGGCTGGCTTAAATTCATGAATTGAATTTTATTCACATACTCCCTCCGTCCTAATTTTGATTGACCAAATACTGTAGACACGGAGATTAAGAAAATGTGAAAAATAATAGTATTAAATGGTGTGGGTTTGGTGGAGGAAAATAATAGTATTAAATAATATTGAAAGTTGTTTTATTTCACTTTTTAGGAAATGACCAATCAAAATTAGGACGACTATTTACGGAAATTGGTCAATCAAAATTAGGACAGAGAGAGTATTATATACAGATATATAACAAGTTAATGGGGGCTTGCACAGGGATGGAGCCCGGTGCAGCCCCCTAGAAGATCCGTCCATGATTATAATCACACAATTATATATTACTATCTACAGTGATGGAGGCAGGATTTCCGTCTAGGGGGGCCCAATTATTATTAATAAGAAAGTGCGGTACTAAAAGTTTAAAATAAAAACATAAATCAAATATCTATATTTATATAATTAAAATGCTAAACATAATTATATACATTTAAAAATAAAAATTTAATACATCTATTTTGTAAGACCCCTCTTCGACTGTTCATGTTTTGAAAGTGTTGAATGATAGCTTTGTTATTAACATTCTAAAAAATAATTTTTTTCATGCATACAATCAAACAATCATTAAAAAATATGTCTTCTGTTTGATTACTTAGGGGTGTTTGGTTGGAAGCTTTTGGGGGTATACTATGGGAATCAAAGTCATAATGTGTGTTTGGAATTACATTACTGTGACTTTGATTCCCTCAAAGTAAGGAATTTATCAAAGGTGTGAAATATGTGAGGTATGACTTTGATTGCTTTCCTTTCCACTCCTTTCCCTTTCCATTCCCTTTCCCATTCAATTCCTTACAATTTTACCAAACATCCCCTTAGTATACTTTTGATGAGTTTCATTGTCGAAAATGATCTTTCTATTGTAGTTGTGGGCAACAAATAAGATCAATGATAACTTAACAAATAAATAAACTAATGGGAAAACAATATAATTTCTTGTAGCAACCATCTTTTGAGCAAGACTTCTTATATTAATCATCGTAAAGAATTTCATCCAAACGCACGTCAACAATATAATTATCTAGTTGACTTTCGAATTCAAGTAGAGCAACTAAGATTAATTCAAACATATATATGTGATTAAATATTAGTTTTTTTTATATATATATATATATATATATATATATATATATAATTATTAAAAAAATCTGAAAATTTTCAAAATTTCAAGCCCCTGTACCCTTTATCGCTCGGTCCTTGACTATCAACGTGGATTTGGTTATAACCCTAAATTTCTCTCTCCTCAAATGTGTTATGACACAGTAACTCAAAAATTATAAAAGAGATATAAATGCTGGGTGAGAAAGTGGTGGCCACGCAGATGGTAAGCTGCGCTCTTGGATATCACGTAGAGGAAAAGGGGCGTGAGGTCGACATAATATGCAAGTGATCAACAGCTAATTTTTTTTTTTCTCCCTGTGTTATGCAATTCATTTATGACGTGTGATTTCATTAGCAATTTATCAATCAATTTATGATATGCAATTTCAGTTGTGTTGTTGGTGTATATTTTTTTTAGTTTTTATAGTTGTTCAGCGTATATATTTCTTTTTACTGTAAAAGAAATGAATAAATATTTTTGCAATGGTAAAAAAAAAAAAAAAAAATTATGTACAAGAACCCCAAAACTATTATCCATAGGTACAAAGTTATTAACACGTTACTTAAAGGTGCAAAACACCACATAAACTACCCAAAACACCCTTACTTTAATAGTTGTCATATAGTTTATTAAATTAATTTGACCGACAAAAAATCTGACATTTATTAAACACCACATTTATTTTTGTTTGTCTTCTACTTATATAGATTGATCCGACCAAAATGGCACTGAAGCAGCGGTAATCTTGGAGCGGAAGGAATGACGACAGAGAGGAGAGCGAGACGACGACTCGTCGATAGAGACGGGCGGTGTAGGTCAAAATTTTAATAACATCATCAATTTTTGTAATGGTGTAGAATTTTTTCGATCTTCAAAGTGAATTTTTTTAATCGATGCTTTGTATTTTGATAATGGTGTAGATCGGGAAAATTGACAGTATTTGATAAGGTTTAGATTGAAAAATTTCTGATCGCAATAAGGCTCATCTTTTCAAGGTTGGCAATGGTGAAGATGGATATGTTGAAAATTTGAGTTTCTAGGTTCTTTTTCACCGGCAACAATGGGGAATATTGAGTATTTGTTTGGGTTCAGGTCAGGTTGAGTGTAGATGTTTTTGGGTTCTTCTCTGAACATATGCACAATTTTTTGCACTGGCTCATAATTTTTTATGCACAAGTACTGAATTTGATGCACTTGTGCATATAGAAAGACAAGAAGACAAAGATTTTGCAACATTTTTGGTAAAAGGAAGAAGAAGAAAGATAGTCTGTAATTGTTTTCAACTTCAGTTTTGTAATTTTTGGATTTAGATATATAAACTTCAAATTGCAAATAAATAAAGATGAATGTATATCTTCCTATTTTTTATTCTCATCAACCTCCTTAGGAAATTGCAACAAAATAAAAGTAGGAGATAGAGTGGTATTTAGGTGGGGAGTGGGGTGTAAAGGCTCAGATTGGTTTGTCTTGACCAAGAGATTACACTAGTTCATGACTGATGCACTGAATAGGACTACAGGAGGATAAATTCTTTAGAACTGAACAAGAAAGAATTAGACCTCAGTGGTTCGTTGTTTCTTAATCTTCGTTCCTTAAATAGGATCACGTGGTGGGCCCATAACTCACAGGTCCCACAGTTGTTGGGGAATAGGGTGCACAGATCTATTCGGGATGAATATTTAAATACAAATTTAATTATTTAATTATTACTAGCATGAATTAATCCTATAGTAATTCAAATAATAATTGCAACAACATATCATGCATATAATAAGCCACGTAAAACCTACGCATGCGGAATCTACGGGTTTACGTGAACGTACCTCTCGGGATGGCAGTGAATAAGTTGCACAGATCTATTCGGGATGAATATTTAAATACAAATTTAATTCTTTAATTATTACTAGCATGAATTAATCCTATATTAATTCAAATAATAATCCAACAACATATCATGCATTTAATAATTCACGTAAAACCTACACATGCGGAATTTTACGAGTTCACGTGAACGTACCTCTTGGGATGACAAATGTATGGCTGAATAGACTAACCGTAAGGACTTCCCAAGTATTCCCTTAGCCCTCGTTCGACTATCCCGTGGAAGGATTCTTGTGAACGATTTAACAAAAGGAAAATAAATTATGTTGCACCACCTTTGTGGATTTACTAATTTTTCCAGCACATGGAATTGTACTTGGGAATGAAAGAATCATCCCCTATTTATAGAGACTAGGGTGAACGAAATTTTTGTGATAAAAACAATGTGGGAAAATCTTTTCTTGATCTCCAAGAAATCTTGAATATATCTCCTATATTCTTTTTCCCATAATTATATTAATATTCCACAAAAAATCCCACCTACTCTATACTATGGATTTTCGAAAATATAGAGATCAAAATTCCAAGATTTGGATCTTCTTGAATTTATGAGATATTCTTGTATTTCAAGAAATACATATCTTCCATAATATCTTTTCAAGAAAATCAAGAAAATCTTTCTTGCCCACTATATTTCATATTTTTCGAAAATATCACTATGAATAACCAAGTGGGAGATTTCTTGAATTTAATGAGATAATCTTGTATTCCAAGGATACATATCTTCATTCCATAACAAAATTCAAAGAAAATCTTTCTCCCAACTCTATCCATAATTTTCAAAATATTAGTGGAAAAATAAGCACCATTATTTATTTTATTTTAATCACATTTTCAGTTAAATGGACTATGTGTTGGGCTACTTAGGGGGCCTTTAGGAGAATTAAGATTGGACCTTCTAATGGACATTGAATATCTAATAATGAGCCACAATATAATTCAAGCCCATAAATATTAATTAATCCCACTACATAATTAATATTGCACTATCCATCTTAACCCATATTACAGTCAATATGGCTCCCAGTCATTATTTCCCGTGTTTAAGATTATCTAGCCCATTAATTAATTGAAGCCACTGAAATAGCTTCCCATTAATTAATATCTTTTATCCTTGGTCAAGGAACGGTTCAACATTATTATCCATACCGGAAACTAATTCCACTTGCAAGATTTGGTATGATAAAGCTTATGAACCTCCCAAGGGGGCAAATCAAACAAGCGTACTTGCACACGATTCTTCGTATTAAATCTTAGCAATCACATGTGACTAATAATATTGCCCAAGATAAAAAGTATTGAATCTCATTGATTCCCTACCCATGATAAGTCAAAGCAATAGTTACCAATCCCACGTGATCCTATTTAAGGGACGAAGGTTAAGAAATAACGAACCACTGAGGTCTAATTCTTCCTTGTTTAGTTCTGAAGAATTTATCCTCCTGTAGGTCCTATTCAGTGCATCAGTCATGCACTAGTGTAATCTCTTGGTCAAGACAAGCCAATCTGAGCCTTACACTTCAACCTTTCACGATGGGTTGTTCATTTCCATCTAGGCAGTGAATGTCGTACTTTTAGTTACAAGTGACTGTTAATTTAATCTTCTGTGATCTGGTATCACTAAACTAACTACAATGTAACACGTACGACTTATTGAACAGTTATGCAGTAAATATTGTAACATTCAATAATATTTAAAGCATCAGTGATAAACAATTTATTTCAGTAAATAAGTCTGAAAATTCAGTTTCGATTATACAAAGTAAAAGCATACTTTCCAGTATAATCCCAACAATCTCCTACTTATACTCAAAGTCTGTTTTTAAGTATACTACAACATGTCTCGTGTAGTCCGTGACATCTAATGTCACCTACACGAACCTAATAATTTCTCCCACTTATACTCAAAGCAGATTGGCAACGGTCTTGACACCCATTCCACCCACATGTCTCTCGAATGTATTCAGAGGCAGACTCTTTGTGAATGGATCGCGCCAGCCGTCCTCGACGCTATCTTTGCCACATCTATATCTCCTCTCTTAACGATTTCTCGTGATAAGATGTCTTTCCTTTAGTGTGTTTGTTTGACTCGTGGACTCTTGGTTCTCTTGAATTTTGTTGCCCCCTAGCGCAGATATTCTTTAGACAAATTGAGAACACCATCCAAGTCCACTAAGAAGATCTAGAGCCCTATCGTTTCTTTCACTACTTCACTGGCGACTACTTACCCGACTTCCATGGTTGAGTCAGTGATGCATTTCTGCTTCACACTCGTCCATTTGATGGCTACACTTCCCAAATGGAAACACACCAACCGAGGGCGATAATTTACGGAATCTAAATCGATTGGAAACCGAGTCCGTGTGGCCGATGGGGATTGGAGTATGTCGATCGATAAATCAACATTCTATCCCGAGTTCTTTTCGGACACTTGAGAATGTTTTCTTTGTAGTCGTCCAATGCGCTTTTCTGGGTTACTTTGATATCTTGCTACCATGCCTACGACAAAAGCGGATATCCGGGTCTCGCATACCTGACATTGCATACATAAGGTTTCCGAGCGGTAGAAGCACAAGGAATGCCTTTCATGTCATTTATCTCCTTTTGCGTCTTAGGGGACATTTTCTTGGATAGATGGATTCCAAGTCTGAAAGGTACGAATCCTTTCTTGGAATCTTGCATGCTGAAGCGTTTCAAGATAGTGTCTATGTATGAAACTTGCGATAACCCGATCATCCTTTTCTTGCGATCTCGAGTGATCTTGATCACAAGGATGTGTCGGGCTTTCCCTAAGTCTTTCATATCAAACTGTTTTGAAAACCATGCCCTTACGTCTGATCACACCTTCACATCGTTCCCAATGATCACAATGTCATCTACGTCTGATACTTAAGAATTTCAATGCAGTTCCGACACACTTTTTATACACACAACTTTCAAACTCGTTTTGATCAAACCCATAAGACTTTATTACATGATCAAAACTTTGGTTCCAAGATCTGGATGCCTGTTTGAGTCCGTAAATGGACCTCTTGAGCTTACAAACTAGGTGTTCTTGGCCTGTTTCAATTAAACCTTGGGGTTGTTGCATATAGATCTCTTCATCAAGACTTCCGTTAAGGAAAGCCGTCTTGACATCCATTTTGTGATTTCAAAGTCGAAATCGCAGAAGAATCGATAAGAGAATACGGATGGACTTAAGCATGGCTACGGGCGAAAAAGTTTCCTCATAATCGATCCCTTCTTTCTGAGTGTAACCTTTCACCACTAGTCTTGCTTTAAAGGTTTCAACCTTAAAATCTGTCCTCTTTTCCTCTTATATACCCACTTGTATCCAATGGGTTTGACCCCATTAAGTGGTTCGACTAGCTCCCACACTCTATTATGAAACATAGAACCCATTTAAACTTTCATTCTTTGTTTGCCAAGAATCTGATCCTTATCTTGGAGTGCCTCATCATATGTCCATGGGTCCGATTCGTCTTGTCAGGGAATCAAGTCCGAGGACTCTCCTATTCCCATGAATCTCTCAAAATTCGTCTTACAACCCTCCCACTTCTGACGAGGCTCCGATTGTGAAAGCGTATCGTTTGGTATATCATCTAAATGAGTTGGCACCGAGGTTTGCCCTCTAAGCTCATTTAAGGTAATCTCACGGGTTTTCTTTGGTTCATATAGTCTTCTTCCAAAAATCTAAAGTGGGTGCCGATGACCACCTTTTGATCTTGGGACCATAGAACATACACCTTTTTGTTCCTCGGGGTATCCTACAAACAACCTTAATTCGATCGAGGATCCAATTTACCGCTTCCTTGTCCAACACGTGGTCCGGACACCCCCAAATTCTCATGTGTTTCATATACAGGCTTCATACCGATCCACAATTCTTTGGGAGTTTTGGGAACCGATTTGGATGGCACCAAGTTGAGAATGTAAGCATTTGTTTCAAAGGCATGATCGAAGCGACTTGGAAGATCCGCATAAATCATCATTGATCTAACCATTTCCAAAAGAGTTCTGTTTCTTCGCTCTGCAACCCCGTTTTGTTGAGGGGTTCCGGGTGCAGTGAGCTGGGATACAACCCCTTCATCAGATAAGTAGTTCAAAACTCATCATTTGAGGTATTCGCCTCCATGATCGGATCGTAGAGACTTGATACGTTTTTTCCTATGATTCTCTTTTGAGCCTTAAATTCTTTGAATTTCTCAAAGGTCTCAGATTTATGCTTCATAAGGAAAATGTAACCGTACCTTGAGTAATCATCAATAAAATTACTCATAACCTCCTCTTGCTTTGGTTGACATTGGACCATATACATCTGTGTGAACGATCTCTAACACTTCTTTGGCTCTATTCCCCTTGGCTCCAATTGCCCTCTTGGTCATTTTACCCTCCAAACATGATTCGCAGGTTGGAATTTGTTCAACTTGGAGACGCTCCAGTGAACCATCTTTCACCAACCTTTGGATCCTCTTTGGATTTATATGACCTAATCTTAGATGCCAAAGAAGTGTTTCGTTCACACGCTTTCTTTTTATCGGAAATAGTTGATGTGTTATAGGATGCATTTCGTGAGTGGTGTGCACAGTTAATTGTATAGAGATTTTCCATCAATGTCCCGTAACAGATACACTCATCATTTAAAAAATGATGTCATTCTTATTAGAAGAAACTTAGTGTCCTTTAATCGAATTTTAGAAACTGAAAGTGAATTCTTTCTAAAACTGGGAACATAAAGATAATCTCAAAAAACTTTATCTTCAAAAGATAGGTGCACTTCTCCCACTGCTTTAACTACTATTCATGTAGTATTGCAATGTCTGCTACTTGCGTAGTATTGCAATAATCGTTACTATCATAGCATTGCAATATCTGCCACTTACGTAGCATTGCAATGACTTCTACTTTCGTAACGTCGCCCAGTGTGATGAGGATCTCACTCCCACTAAGTTGCCGAATTATTTTGAACCCTTGAAGCCAACATGATTAGTGGATCTCGTATCAACCACCCACGAATGAGAAGTATACGCCGCTAAACAAGTTTCAACAACTAGTGCATGAGAATTACCTTTCTTTCCGTCCCTTTTGGGGTTGGAACAGGCAAAACCTCCATTGTCCTCTCTCACCGCAGCTTAAGAACTTTCTCTTTGGATTTTCCTTGACACAACAAGCATTCCTCATCTTACCATTGCCCTTGACAACAGTTGAGTTTTATTGCTTATGGCCTTTGGTCCTCTTCTTTATCTTGCCTACCCTTGGCCTAGAAGATGAAGACGAACCACTTGCCGTCAAAGCTTGAGTTTGGTGCCTTATCATCATTTCTGCCGAGACCAAAAGCTTGCAACAAATTAGCTAGCGAGGCCAAAATGCTCAAAAACTTTTTGGGCAGAGAGTGAAGTACCAAATTCATATGAGTCTCCAGATCATAATCTGCACTCAGAATCTCAAGTTTGTTCAGATGGGCTATCTATTTTGAGGAGGTAATCCCTTACGGGTTTGCCCTCCACCATTTTCAGCGACGACATCTCTCGCAAGGTGATCTGACGAGTCCCGCATGTTTTGACTCGTCAGTTGGCTCATCTGATTTTGGTGTGTCAAGAATCCACTTGTGCTTTTGTGCAGTTAGGACAATTATAATTTTTCGTTTCCAATCAATATAGTTTCCATTGTATTGACTTTAAGTATAATAATAGTGGATTAAAAGGTAACGACATGCTGAACTGAAATAAACAACTATATGCAATAGCACAAGTACATCACAAGATTCGATCACATGCATCATATTTAAAATCTCAAAAAAAATATGAACATGCATCAGCCAACATCTCAAAACATTTTAAATAAGCCACGTGGGGTGGGTCATTATTTAAACACATTCAAGCAGGTTACAAACAAGAACAATTACAAACCTTTAATATCCAGATTAATAGTTGGCTCCCACTTGACCAATATAAAATTGACAGGGACTTCGGGGAAGTATATGCATATCAATTTTATACCTAAGTAATAACCATGATTAAATCTGAGATTACTATTTTCGCTTTGATCGAGCCTCGTGGGGAGGGTCATCGTCGCCACTAGTAATAACCCACAATCATCCTTTTGGAATTCATTCATGTGAAAGCTATCTTTTGACCGTCCCGTGGGGGGAATTTCTCCAAAAGAATTCACAAATAAATAAATCATGGAGGTCAAAATTAATTCAATTTTATTATCCGGAATAAAAATTGTCAATTAATTATTTAAACATACTTAGTAATTTTGAAGTTGAGATTTTTCATTTGGGCAACTCTCATGCAAACACATTTAAACAAATTAAATAAAGCATAAGATAACACAAAATAAATCAAGCAAAACAGAAAAATAAACATATTGGGCACAAATTATCCAATTGTCATGGTTTGATTTTTCTTGGCTTGATCTTGAAGAAACACCGTCTTGAATTTCTCCCACTCGATCGTCTCAAAAATTACTTCGTCCCGAAACGCCACGCCAAGCATTTCGCGGTAGGGATGATGCAAGATCCGCGGCCACTTGCCTTTAGACCCGACCTCGGTAGCCTCGGCACCGCCCGGTGGGCCATGCCGTTGATGCCTCTAAGACGCCTCTAAGAAGCGTCGTCGGCTCTCGGCGGCGGCGTCGCGCATCAGCGCATCCGCTATGGCCGCTTCGCCGCCTCGCCGCGACCTCGGCGACCCCGCGTCCTGCAAGGCGCGCCAGCGTCGCGCCGCCGTCATCGCTTAGCCCGTCTGGCGCGGTACAGGCGCTGCGCGCTTGCGCCCACGCCCGTCTTGTAACCTCTCAAGCCGCTTTCGGCGGTCAGCCTCGCCTCGCCTGCGCCCGTCGCGTGCGTGTGCAGCGCCCTCTTCTCCCCTTGGGTCTCAGATTTTTGTCCTTTAATTCTTCGTCTCTTCGTTCCCGATCCGGTTACAATTTATTTACAAAGATAAATAAACCTAGATCTAGACTAGTCTATTACATTGATCAAATCAAACAAATCCTAGTCTACTCATGGATTTTCTCAAGAGGCAAAACAAATCCGAACGAATCGAATTAAAACCACAATTTATATGCATGCATAAATAAACACATTAAAATCCATGACAATTGGATGCCTGCAAAACAGATCAACAGTTCTACTATCCAATTTCAAATTTAATGTCCATGAATTAAATTACAATTTAAAAAATTCAGAGCCCGAAACCGTGGCTCTGATACCAGTTGTTGGGGAATAAGTTGCACAGATCTATTCGGGGTGAATATTTAAATACAAATTTAATTCTTTAATTATTACTAGCATGAATTAATCCTATATTAATTCAAATAATAATCCAACAACATATCATGCATATAATAATTCACGTAAAACCTACGCATGCGGAATTCTACGAGTTCACTTGAACGTACCTCTTGGGATGGCAACGGTATGGCTGAATAAACTAACCGTAAGGACTTCCCAAGTATTCCCTTAGCCCTCGTTCGACTATCCGGTGGAAGGATTCTTGTGAACGATTTAACAAAAGGAAAATAAATTATGTTGCACCACCTTTGTGGATTTACTAATTTTTCCAGCACATGGAATTGTACTTGGGAATGAAAGAATCATCCCCTATTTATAGAGACTAGGGTGAACGAATTTTTTGTGATAAAAACAATGTGGGAAAATCTTTTCTTGATCTCCAAGAAATCTTGAATATATCTCCTATATTCTTTTTCCCATAATTATAATATTCCACAAAAAATCCCACCTACTCTATACTATGGATTTTCGAAAATATAGAGATCAAAATTCCAAGATTTGGATCTTCTTGAATTTATGAGATATTCTTGTATTTCAAGAAACACATATCTTCCATAATATCTTTTCAAGAAAATCAAGAAAATCTTTCTTGCCCACTATATTTCATATTTTTCGAAAATATCACTATGAATAACCAAGTGAGAGATTTCTTGAATTTAATGAGATAATCTTGTATTCCAAGAATACATATCTTCATTCCATAACAAAATTCAAAGAAAATCTTTCTCCCAACTCTATCAATAATTTTCAAAATATTAGTGGAAAAATAAGCAACATTATTTATTTTATTTTAATCACCTTTTCAGTTAAATGGACTATGTGTTGGGCTACTTAGGGGGCCTTTAGGAGAATTAAGATTGGACCTTCTAATGGACCTTGAATATCTAATATTGAGCCACAATATAATTCAAGCCCATAAATATTAATTAATCCCACTACATAATTAATATTGCACTATCCATCTTAACCCATATTACAATCAATATGGCTCCCGGTCATTATTTCCCGTGTCTAAGATTATCTAGCCCATTAATTAATTGAAGCCACTGAAATAGCTTCCCATTAATTAATATCTTTTATCCTTGGTCAAGGAACGGTTCAACATTATTATCCATACCGGAAACTAATTCCACTTGCAAGATTTGGTATGATAAAGCTTATGAACCTCCCAAGGGGGCAAATCAAACAAGCGTACTTGCACACGATTCTTCGTATTAAATCTTAGCAATCACATGTGACTAATAATATTGCCCAAGATAAAAAGTATTGAATCTCATTGATTCGCTACCCATTATAAGTCAAAGCAATAGTTACCAATCCCACGTGATCCTATTTAAGGGACGAAGGTTAAGAAATAACGAACCACTGAGGTCTAATTCTTCCTTGTTCAGTTCTGAAGAATTTATCCTCCTGTAGGTCCTATTTAGTGCATCAGTCATGCACTAGTGTAATCTCTTGGTCAAGACAAGCCAATCTGAGCCTTACACTTCAACCTTTCACGATGGGTTGTTCATTTCCATCTAGGTCGTGAATGACGTACTTTTAGTTACAAGGGACTGTTAATTTAATCTTCTGTGATCTGGTATCACTAAATTAACTACAATGTAACACGTACGACTTATTGAACAATTATGCAGTAAATATATGTAACATTCAATAATATTTAAAGCATCAGTGATAAACAATTTATTTAAGTAAATAAGTCTGAAAATTCAGTTTCGATTATACAAAGTAAAAGCATACTTTCCAGTATAATCCTAACAGTAAAGAGATGTGAAAAACTAAGGACATTTGTATATTTTTACTATCTATTTTGCACATATTAATACTTGAGTACTTAGTTTGCACCTATTAATAATAGTTAAGAACATTTTGCATATATGGTTGATCCACTAAAAAAAAAAAAGTGGCATCTATAAATATTGATGCATGCGATTTAAACGCACCTGCAAGAATCGAACCCGAGACCTCTCGGTTCGGTGTTCATTGGAGAAATGCGTGTATCAGGCTTACATCATAACTCCTCTCCAGCTCCAAGAGGGGCCTGCAAAAACACGCTGGAGGGTTCTCCGGCGCGGACACTCTGATGCTCAAGTCAGATGACCGGAAAACCACACTAAAGGCAAAGAGGGAGATCCCAATGAAGAGAACTTCACGCTATACTCAAACTCACACCAAATGATCCTTACAAATCCTTCATGTTTCACTCTTAGATTAGGCAAGTAAGTAAATATAGAAAGTCTAAGATTAATCGTGTGTTGTGTGTGAAAGTGATGCATTATTTATAATACTTGCACCCTTAACCGAATTTACTTTACCTTCGTGGGCTCAGCCCACTCGCTCCGCCACTCCAGGGGCCCAAAAATATCTCAACCGCCTCGGCCACCTTCTACTTCAAAGATATCTCAACAAACTAGCCTTAACTCTTCTTTCGGCCCTCGTCCACGTCACCGATTTCCTCTCTATGACTCGGTGTGGACTCGGTCTTTCCTCTCTTATTTCCTCCTTCACGCTGGTCTCCCAACGATATCTCAACAACCTCTCTTCAATCTTCTCAATTTCCTTGTCTTTCAAATTCAGCGTGGACTTCCCCTAAACTCAGGGAAGACCACAATGAAATATCCACATGTCCTCTCCTGATTAGTCATCTTTCTTAATCCATATCAATAACCTATTGGGGAATTGATTGCCTGAATCTATTCGGGATGATATTTAAATACAAATTTAATTCTTACAATTATTACTAGCATGAATTAATCATATATTAATTCAAATAATAATTCCAAAACAATCATGCACATAATATAATCACGTAAATCCTACGCATGCGAAATTTCTAGGAATTTACGCGGGCGTACCTTTTGACGAATCAACGCGGAGAAGATGAGTACCCATTCAACGAACAAACCCAAAGTTCTTCTAAAGTATTCCTACGTCCTTGTCCGATAATCCGGTGGGAGGATGCTCATGAACAATTAACAAAAGGAAAAAATAAAAATATGTTGCACCACCTTTGTGGATTTCTAATTTTTCCAACTCATGGAACTGTGTTGGGGATGAAAAAATCATCCCCTATTTATAACCAAGGAGGTGGTCGAAATTTTTGGCAAAATTGGATATGGGAAGATCTTTAATTCTTGTGCAAAAAGTAATCTTGAATATATCCAATATATTCTCTTTCCCATAAATAAATTTTCCACAAAAATCTCCTTCCTTATAAATAAGATATTTTCGAATAAATAAGGAATAAAGAATCAAGATTTGATTTTCTTGAATTTATGAGATAATCTTGTATTCCAAGAATACTTATCTTTTTCCATAAAATCTTTTCAAGAAAAATCAAGAAAATCTTTCCTTTTCTTTTTCCTATTTTTTTTTTGAAAAACATGGAAAAATAAAGCAACAATATTTCTTTTATTTTAATCACCTTTTTTAGTTATTGGACTCTATGTTGGGCTACTTGAGGGGCCTTTAGGAGAATTAAGATTGAACCTTCCAATGAGCTCTGAATTATCAATATTGAGCCACAATATTATTCAGTCCATTAATATTAATTTATTCCAGTATAAAATTAATATTGCACTATCCATCTTAACCCATATTAATGTAATATGGCTCTCGGTTGTTATTTCCCGTGTTTAAGATTATCCAGTCCATTAATTAAATCAAGCCACTGAAAAGCTTTATATTAATTAATATCTTTTTCCTTGGAGTAAGGTCAGCTCAACATTATTATCCATAACGGAAACAATTTCCACTTGCAAGATTTAGTATGATAAACTTCTGAGCCCACCAAGGGGACAAATCACGCAAGACGTGCTTGCACACGATTCTCTGTATTAAATCTTAGCAATCGTCATGTAACTAATAATATTGCCCCCAAAACATAAAGTATTGAATCACATTGATTCTCTACCCAACATGAATCAAAGCTATGCTTGCTTGATGTAGAAGTTGTTTTGAGTTTTCATTGCATGATATTTTTTGTTTGATTTATTAGTTTTGAGTTGACACCATGCGCTGTTTTCCCACATGGAACTATGAACAACAAAGTTTTATTTTGGAAAAACACCACCATTATGAGAATGCACACGCGGTAGAAAAATTACGCCAATCCATTGTAATATGGTATGCCACAAGTGAATATTTGCGGCAAGAAATGAATCCTAATTTTAGGATGAATGACCCCCTAAATCCAGTTCATAAAATGTCTTTTTCGGGAGCTAGAGGAAATGCATCTCAGGTACATCAATTAGTAGGTATGGGGATTAATGTCGGACCCTCAAGGACAAATGATTGATTTACCCATTCAAAGCAATTTTCTGTGAAGGGCTTTCTTTAATGAGAATATATAATTTCTTGCTATGAAGCCCGTAAAGGGGTTGTAGAATCTTCTTTGTCACGAACATCGGATCTTTGGATATCTCACGTGCAGACTTGTTGAAGTAGTTCAACACATTGTTGTAGGTCGAATAGATTGTGGCACCACCCGTGGCATTTCTGTGAGTCCTCAGAATGGTATGATTCCAAAAAGGATTTTTATCCATACATTAATTGGTCGTGAATTAGACGATGATATATATATGGGCTGTATTTGTATTGCCACTAGAAATCAAGACATTGGGATTTGGACTTGTAAATCGATTCATAACCTTTCAAGCACAACCAATAGTTATTCAAACTCCCTTTACTTGTAGGAGTGCATCTTGGATCTGTCGATTATGTTTTGGTAGGAGTCCTACTCATGGCGACTGGTTGAATTGGGAGAAAGTTTGTAGGTATTATTGCGGGCCAATCAATTGGAGAACTAGGTACTCAATTAACATTAAGAACTTTTCATACCGATGGAGTATTCACGGGGGTATTGAGAACACGTCACGAGCCCCTTCTAATGGAAAAATCAAATTCAATGAGGATTTAGTTCATCCGACACGCGTACGCCACTTAACATCCCGCCCTTCTCGCATTTCTATAAACTTGTATGTAACTATTGAGAGTGAAGATATTCGACATAATGTAAATATTCTACCCCAAAGTTTTTTCTTTTAGTTCAAAACGATCAATATGTAGAATCGAGAACAAGTGATTGCCGAGATTCGTATGGGAACATCCACTTTGAATTTAAAAAAGAAGATTCGAAAACATATTTATTCCGACTCGGATGGAGAAATGCTTTCGGAGCACCGATGTATATCATGCACCCGAATTTACATCTGACGGTGTTCATCTATTACCAAAAATAAACCATTTATGGATATTATTAGGAGAGCCACGCGTGGATCAAATCAATTTCACTTTTCGATCCACAAGGATCAAGATCAAATGAGTGCAAATTCTCATTCTGTCAAGAGTTTTCACCTTTCAGGAACGGATGATCAGTTGAGAGAAAAGTTATTTACTTCAGATTTTTCGGGTAAAAAAGAAGATAGGATTCCTGATTATTTAGACCTTAGTCGAATTATATGTACTGGTCGTTGTAATCTCGTAGATCCGACCCTTCTCTACCATAATTCTGATTTATTCTCAAAGAGGCGAAGAAATAGATTCATCATCCCACTTCAATCGACTCAAGAACGCGAGAACGGACTAACGCCCCCTTCAGAAATCTTGATTGAAATCCCCATCAACGGCATTTTCCGTAGAAATAATATTCTTGCTTATTTGGACGATCCTAGATACAGAAGAAAGAGTTCGGGCATTACTAAATATGGGACTTTAGAAATGCATTCAATCATAAAAAAAGAGGATTTGATTGAGTATCGAGGTCCAAAATACCAAATGAAAGTAGATCGGTTTTTTTTCATTCCCGAGGAAGTGCATATATTACCCGGATCTTCTTCCATAATGGTACGGAGCAATATTGCACCAAAATAAATCCGTTTTCATTCAACAACCCCTTAATCAAAATAAAACAACTATTCATACGTTGTTGAATAGAAATGCGGGATTCCAATCGTTGATAATTTTGTCATCATCCAATTGTTTTCGAATGGGTCCATTCAACAATGTAAAATATCACAATCACAATGTGATACACAATGGGATAAAAGAATCAATTAACATTACAAAAGATCCTGTAATTCCAATTAAGAATTTTGTCGTGGCCTTTAGGAACAGTCCCTCTAATTCAAATTGTGAATGTTTATTCATTTTACCATTTAATAACTCATAATCATAATTAGAAATAACTATTTGCAACTTGACAATTTAAAACAGACCTTTCAAGTAATTAAATTGAAATATTATTTAATCGATGAAAAGGAGAAAATTTATAACTCCGATTCGCGGAGTAACATTATTTTCAATTTGAATTGGTATTTTCTCCATCTCAATTATTGTCAAGAAACATCTACAATAATGAGTCTTGGGCAGTTTATTTGTGAAAATATATGTATAGCCAAAAACGCGCCACATCTAAAATCGGGTCAAGTTATACTTGTCCAAGTTGACTTTGTAGTAATACGATCAGCTAAGACTTATTTGGCCACTCCGGGAGCAACTGTTCATGGCCATTATGGGGAAATCCTGTACGAAGGAGATACTTTAATTACATTTATATATGAAAAATCGATATCCGGTGATATAACCCAAGGTCTTCCAAAAGTAGAACATGTGTTAGAAGTGCGTTCGATTGATTCAATATCGATGAATCTAGAAAAGAGGATTGAGGGTTGGAACGAACGTATAACAAGAATTCTTGGAATGCCGTGGGCATTCTTGATTGGTGCTAAGCTAACTATAGTGCAAAGTCGTATCTCTTTGGTTAATAAGATCCAAAAGGTTTATCGATCCCAGGGTGTGCAGATTCATAATAGACATATAGAAATTATTGTACGTCAAATAACATCAAAGGTCTTGATTTGAGGAAGATGGAATGTCTAAGGTTTTTTAAATCGGGAGAACTAATTGGATTGGTGCGTGAGAGCGAATGGGCGTGCCTTGGAAGAAGCGTTTGTTATCGAGCCCTTTTTTTTTGGGAATAACAAGAGCATCTCTCAATACTCAAAGTTTCATATCTCGAGGCGAGTTTTCAAGAAACCGCTTTCGAGTTTTAGCAAAATCAGCTCTCGGGTCGAATCGATTGGTTGAAAGGCACGAAAAGAAACGTTGTTTTGAGGGGTATGATACCCGTTGGTACCGGATTGAAAGGATTTGTGCCCTCTTCAAAAAACAACATAACAGAGCCCCTCGAAATGGAAAAAAAAAAAAATCTATTTGAAGGGGAAGCGAGAGATTTTTTTGTTTCACCATAGAAAATTATTTGATTCTTTTATTTCAAATAATTTGGATGATAGACGAACAATCATTTATAGGATTTAATGATTCCTATAAAGTGGATTCATCTTTTTGCCCTATCAGTATATGTATTTGGTGCGATCATTTGATTCGGTAATCAAATCAAAATAGTAAGCAATATAAAAGACTCATTAATGGCTTATTCGCTCATCTACAACCAATCTACGGTAGAAGAGAAGGTTCCATCGGAACAATTTTTTATTTCGATTTGGGGTCCGTGTCTCTTTTTTTTTTGAAAAAAAAGGGGGGGGTATGGGGAGAAATGACAAGAAGATATTGGAACATCAACTTGGACGAGATCTTTGGAGGCGGGGAGTTCATTTTGGCCACGATACTAGGATTAGGAAATGGAATCCTAAAATGGCACCTTATATCTCGCAAAGCGTAAAAGGTATTCATATTACAAATCTTACTAAAAGCGTTTTTTATCAAAATCTGCGATTTGGTTTTTGATCGAAAGGGAAAACAATTCTTGATTGTTTTTTATTCAAGAAAGCAATAAAGGCCGGTGTCATTGTGTTAATAAAAAATGGCTCTGCGATTTTTTGGGTTTTGAGAATCAACCGAAAAGCGTGGGAAAAAAAACAATTCTCCGGGAGGATTAAATTGTTGGACAAAAAAAAATACGGACCCGCGAGAGTGTATCACTTTTGGGAATTCCAACGATTTGTTTAATCGATACAAATTGTGAAGATATTTCGATTCCAAATAAAGGCTATATCTTCAATCCGATTAATTCAATAAATTAGTATTCAATTAGTGAGGCCATTTAATATAAAAATGATTAATAGTGATTAATAATAAGTTAAATAGCTTTTTTAAAGATTTGTGGAATCAAATGAATTTTTTAAAATAGATAAAAAATGATTAGTTGGTATTCAAAATATAGTTGGTATTCAAAATATCCGATTCAAGTAGACAAAGAGAAAGAGATGGTTGAATCAAAATAATTTTTGTTTTAAGTTCGATTTTTTTAGGAGGGCAATATGAATGTGCTATCATGTTCCATCAACACACTAAAAGGATTATATGATATATCCGGTGTGGAAGTAGGCCAACATTTCTATTGGCAGATAGGGGATTTCCAAGTACACGGCCAAGTACTTATCACGTCTTGGGTTGTAATTGCCATCTTATTAGGTTCAGCTACTATAGTTGTTCGGAACCCACAAACCATCCCGACCGGGGGTCAGAATTTCTTCGAATATGTTCTTGAATTCATTCGAGATGTGAGTAAAACTCAAATTGGAGAAGAATATGGCCCTTGGGTTCCTTTTATTGGAACTATGTTTCTATTTTTATTTCTAATTGGTCAGGAGCTCTTTTACCTTGAAAAATCATAGAATTACCTCATGGAGAGTTAGCACGACCGATTTAATGATATAAATACTCTTTGTTGCTTTGGCTTTACTCACGTCAAATGATATATTTCTATCTGCGGGTCTTACCAAAAAGGGATTAAGTTATTTTGGGAAATATATTCAACCAACCCCAATTCTTTTACCCATTAACATCTTAGAAGATTTCACAAAGCCGTTATCGCTTAGTTTTCGACTTTTCGGGAATATCTTAGCGGATGAATTAGTAGTTGTTGTTCTTATTTCTTTAGTACCTTCGGTGATTCCTATCCCCGTCACGTTCCTTGGATTATTTACAAGTGGTATTCAATCTCTTATTTTTGCAACTTTAGCCGCGGCTTATATAGGTGAATCCATGGAGGGTCATCATTGAAATAGTTTTTTTTTTTTTCGCTTAGCGCAAAACAATGTATGCACGACTCAAGATGATTTACTTAAGGAATAGAAATATACAAGACTCTATATACGATAGAAAACAATAGGAACACAAAATTAAAAAAATACGAGATTAGAGAGTTGTAAAAAAAAAGGAAAGAGATCTAAAAAGATATTTTTCCTAAAATTCTCTTTTTGTCCACTTAATATCCTACCTTTCCTAGACGAATATTCACTGATATATTTTACGACGTGTGATTAAATAAAAAACAGGAGGGGGGTTCTACTTTACAGTTAATTTTATTCAACAATTGACCAAAAGAAAATTTTAATAAATAAAAAATTGCATGAACTTAGATCAATCAAATTGGAAATAATAATATTTCTATGCAATAATTCGCACTAATCAATTGAATTTACCCATTTAGATTGTACTCCCCGATAGACAAAATGGAAGTGAGATAAAAAATTAACAAAAAAAGGGATTCCTAAAAAAGTGGATTGGTTGTCGAATCCGATTGAATAAGAAAGACATGTATATGTGATATTAGATATTGACTCGTTATATATATGAACTAAAGATATATTTCATTTGCCCTACTCCTGTGTGTGAGTTCCAATAGAAGTCCTTTCATATCGTCGTGGCTGTGAATTGGATGAAAAAAGAGATGACGAATAACTAATATATAAAAAAAGAAAAAGAAAAAAGCCTAACAACCATAAGCCCACAAGTCGGACTAGAGGTCGGGGCCCCAAAAACCTTGCCAAGGTAAAACCCTCCTTAGGGCAAAACCCTTGGTCAAGGGAAAAAGGTGACCCCTCTACAGAGCATTACCCCGCAAATCGAAGGTAGTCCCCAAAGAGAGAAAACTATAAATGGAAATATTCCCGGTTCATATCATGAAACAAAACATCGAAAAGGAAATCAGGACAATTACCGAACCAATCCTGGGAGACCCCCAACTTGGAAAGCCTATCAGCACCGGAATTACCCTCACGGTAGATATGAGTGACGCGAATGTTGAGGACATGCCGAAAAATCTAAACTTGGCTCCAAAGAGCCTGAAGACGCCACGGGACGGAAGATGGACCCTCACGAAGAGAACGGACGGCCAATTCCGAATCCGTCTCCAGCCATAGATTAAACCAACCACGCTCAGCAGCAAACCGGATGGCATGAAAACAAGCAGCCAGTTCAGCTTCAAAAGGATAGCCCCAACCAGCAAGACGAGAAAAGGCAGCTACAAAGAAACCCCTCGAATTCCAAAACAGGCCCCCTATGTGGAGGCGGCCCGGGGAACTAGAAGCGCTGCCATTCATATTAACCTTGTACCAACCAGGATCGGGCGGGATCCAACGGAATCCCAACGGAGTGCGGGGTGGTCTAGCACAACCACGGAGCCGAAGGTGGCGTAAAATGGCCAGTTCCCGAACCTCATTACGCATGTAACCAATCTTGAAAGCATCAACCTCACGAACTAGAGACAAAAGGAGTATCGTACAGCCGTGATATGTGGGAAGGATATCCTGGAAAATAGCGTGGTTCCGGGTCGTCCAGATTACCCAAATAAGAGTAACGAAGGCCAAACGCCAAAGACTATGAACCTGCTTGCCGAACTCTATACGCGTAGCCTGCATAAAGATATCAAGGAAACCAAAAGTATAATCCAGCCGAATGTCAAAAATACGAGTTACCTCATCATAAAGACGTCTCGTGAAGGAGCAGGAGGCAAAAAGATGCTCGAACTCATCGGGTCCGGTGAGACAAAGAGGACATATGGAAGGACCACAAACTCCAATACGAGTGAGATCAATCCCAGTTGGAAGCTTACCCCAAATAGCGCGCCAAATAGTCATCGATCGGAAAGGCGGGATGAAAGGGCCCCAGATCCACGAAGCCCAACTAACCCTGAGAGTGGAGTCCTGGACAAGAGAGTAAGCCGCTTTGGCTGTAAGAATCCCCGAGCTAGAGTCGGCCCAAACCCGCTTATCACCATGAAAAGAGACCAGAGTACGGAGAATATCAATCACAATCTCAGGGAACTGAGTGAAGAAGACCTCGTCAAAGTGCCAGATCCCATCATACAAGACATCACCAACTGTGTAGGATAAAGAAGCGGTGAGGGCAGCAGGAAGACGTAAGAGATCCGCGATCACATACCCGAGCTAATTATCAGTCCAAAACCGAACACGAGAGGCCTCATGACCAATAATCCAACGGCTGCCGAAAGTGAGATGAGAAAGCTGTCACCGAAGGCCCGACCAAATCTAGGAGAAATGGATAAACCGGCGTGGAACACCCGAAGGGAGGAAGTATCGGGCAAAAATCAAGTCCGTGCTAGGGGAGGCCCGACTCAAAACATCCCAAGCAAACTTACATAGGAACGCGTCATTAGCCAGTCTAACTGACCTGATCCCAAGACCCCCAGGAGAGATAGGCATATAACATTTCGACCAGGAAACCCAAATGAAACCCTGACGAGAAATATCCCCTGTCCAGAGAAAATTCCGCATCACCTGCTCAAGTCTACCAATGAGAGAGCGGGGCCAGCGGTTAATCATCATCGAGTGAACTAACGATGCGATAATCACGCTGTTGATAAGACAACGACAACCAGCAAAAGATAGAGTGGAACCCATCCAACGGCCAAACTTACTAATCATCGAATCAGCAATAGATTCCAATGAACCTTCTTAGGGGCTCCCCGAAAGATAGGGACCCCCAGATAGGTGAAAGGCAGACTCCCCCCAATGATAGAAGTGTGTCTAGACAAAGCCGAGCGTACACGGGGAGGAATCTTATCACTGAAAAAGGCCCAGGACTTAGCAGGACTATAAATCTGCGTCAGAAAGTTCGCCATAGGTCTGTAAAATCCAAGCGAGGCAAGAGCAGTTGCCAGGTGTACCTCTCATGAAAATCAAGATGTCATCAGCATAGAAGAGGAAACGAGGGAGACGGGGATATATGGTAAGAGCCCCAGAAGCAGCCGAATGATCCAAGAAGCGAGCTAACGCGTCCTCTGCGATACAGAAGAGAAGGGGAGACAGAGGGTCCCCCTGACGAACCCCTCGTGTGCAAGAGAAGAAACCCGTTGGGGAGCCATTGACTAAGACCGAGAGACGGGCCGAGTGGAGAATCACCGTGACCAAAGACATGAAGCGGGCAGAGAAACCCAAACGTCGAAGAACCTCAAGAAGAAAGGACCAAGAAATGGTGTCGAACGCCTTAGTAATATCAATTTTAACAGCCATATTACCCGTAGGACCCAAATCCCAGTTATTGACAGCATCAGAGGCTAAGGTGACACAAGTGTGGATACGACGGCCAGGAATAAACCCAAACTGATTCGAGGCAAGACAAGTCGAGGCAACTTTCCCGAGATGGGTGGTAATAACCTTCGTGAGGATTTTGAACAAGAAATTACCCATGACGATAGGCCGATATTCCGAGATATCCATCACATCAGCCTTCTTTGGTATCAAAGTCACCAAGCTCGAATTAAAACCCGAAGGAAGACTATGGTGAAAAAAGAAGTGGCGAGCAGCAGTGCACACATCCGCGCCAATAATATCCCACGCCGCCTGGAAAAAATGACCACTAAAACCATCCGGACCCGGTGAGCTATCCGGGGAGAGTCCAAAAGTAGCTGCGCGAACCTCGGTGTCGTTCGGAATGGCGGTAAGATCATAGTTATCCGCCCTTGAAATCGAGGGAAGAATAATGTCATCAAGGACAGAGAAGTCACGGTCGGCAGGATTCGGGTCCCGAAAGAGGTCCGTGTAGAAAGCCAGAATATGATTGCCAATAGTCGTAGCATCGTAGGAAAGCTGTCCATCCACCAATAAAGCAGAGACAAGGTTTTTCGTCTTCTGAACACTGTGAAGACGATGAAAAAATAAAGAGTTACGGTCCCCATCACGAAGCCACTGTAACCTATTCTTCTGTTCTATCATCGTATTACGACGTAAAAGGAGCTTGTTTAGCTCCACCGATGCCAGAAGCTCCGCCTCAAATTTTGTTGGGATTATACTGGAAAGTATGCTTTTACTTTGTATAATCAAAACTGAATTTCGGACTTATTTACTTAAATAAATTGTTTATCACTGATGCTTTAAATATTATCGAATGTTACATATATTTACTGCATAACTGTTCAATAATTCGTACGTGTTACATTGTAGTGAATTTAGTGATACCAGATCACAGAAGATTAAATTAACAGTCCCTTGTAACAAAAAGTACGCCATTCACGACCTAGATGGAAATGAACAACCCATCGTGAAAGGTTGAAGTGTAAGGCTCAGATTGACTTGTCTTGACCAAGAGATTACACTAGTGCATGACTGATGCACTGAATAGGACCTACAGGAGGAAAAATTCTTCAGAACTGAACAAGGAAGAATTAGACCTCAGTGGTTCGTTATTTCTTAATCTTCGTTCCTTAAATAGGATCACGTCTGATCGGTAACTATTGCTTTGACTTATCATGGGTAGAGAATCAACGAGATTCAATACTTTTTATCTTGGGCAATATTATTGGTCACATATGATTGCTAAGATTTAATACGGAGAATCGTGTGCAAGTACGCTTGTTTGATTTGCCCCCTTGGGAGGTTCATAAGCTTTATCATACCAAATCTTGCAAGTGGAATTAGTTTCCGGTATGGATAATAATGTTGAACCGTTCCTTGACCAAGGACAAAAGATATTAATTAACGGAAAACTATTTCTGTGGCTTGAATTAATTAATGGGCTAGATAATCTTAAACACGGGAAATAATAACCGGGAGCTATATTGACTGTAATATGGGTTAAGATAGATAGTGCAATATTAATTATGTAGTGGGATTAATTAATATTTATGGGCTTGAATTATATTGTGACTCAATATTAGATATTCAAGGTCCATTAGAAGGTCCAATCTTAATTCTCCTAAAGGCCACCTAAGTAGCCCAACACATAGTCCATTTAACTGAAAAGGTGATTAAAATAAAATAAATAATGTTGCTTATTTTTCCACTAATATTTCGAAAATTATGGATAGAGTTGGGAGAAAGATTTTCTTTGAATTTTGTTATGGAATGAAGATATGTATTTTTGGAATACAAGATTATCTCATTAAATTCAAGAAATCTCCCACTTGGTTATTTATAAGGAAAATTTCGAATATTTTGAAAGATAAAGGGCAAGAAAGATTTTCTTGATTTTCTTGAAAAGATATTATGGAAGATATGTATTTCTTGAAATACAAGAATATCTCATAAATTCAAGAAGATCAAAATCTTAGATTCTTGCCTATTATTTTCGAAAATATCCCATAACAAAGAGTAGGTGGAATTTTGTGGAATATTATAATTATGGGAAAAAGAATATAGGAGATATATTCAAGATTTCTTGGAGATCAAGAAAAGATTTTCCGACATTGTTTTTTTTGCCACAATTTTCGACCACGTATGCTCTATAAATAGGGGATGACTCTTTCATTCCCAAGTACAATTCCATGTGCTGGAAAAATTAGTAAATCCACAAAGGTGGTGTAACATAATTTATTTTCCTTTTGTTAATTGTTCACAAGTGTCCTACCACCGGATAGTCGAACAAGGATTAAGGGAATACTTGGGAAGTTCTTTTGGTTAGTCTAATCAGACAGATCACTGCCATCCCAAGAGGTACGTTCACGTAAACTCGTAGAATTCCGTATGCGTAGGATTTACGTGAATTAATTATATGCATGATATGTTGTTGGATTATTATTTGAATTAATATAGGATTAATTCATGCTAGTAATAATTATAAAAATTAAATTTGTATTTAAATATTCACCCCGAATAGATCTGTGCTACTTATTCCCCAACAACTGGTATCAGAGCCACGGTTTCTGGCTCTGAATTTTTTAAATTGTAATTTAATTCACTGACATTAAATTTGAAATTGGATAGTAGAATTGCTAGATCTGTTTTGCAGGTATCCAATTATCATGGAATTTAATGTGTTTATTTATGCATGCATATAAATTGTGGTTTTTTAATTCGATTCGTTCGGATTCGTTTTGCCTCGGGAGAAAATCCACGAGTAGATTATGATTTGTTTGATTTGATCAATGTAATAGACTAGTCTAGATCTAGGTTTATTTATTTTTTGTAAATAAATTTAACCGGACGAAACTAAGACTCGAGATTTAAGAATTAAAGGATAAAATCTGTAACCAGGCGAGGCGTTGCTGCAAAATGTGCTGGCGAGGCAGACATAGACATTAAGGATAAAATCGAAAGACTGGGGCGTTATATACGCTGCACCGCGGCGTGAGCGGCCAGAGGACGGAGGCTGATGCGGTGTGGGACGTCGTGCAAAGTACCGCGGCGCTTAAAGGAGCCACGCGATGGGGAGACACGAGGAGCTACGGTGCCGAGGCGCAGCCGAGGCGTGGGCGCTTAAGCCCGGACTGCGATTCAGGTCGTAAGGTCGACGGTTATACCGGTCGCGTGCATCGGCTGCGAGTTGTTTGGCGTGGAGGTTCGAGACGGAGTTCTTTTCGAGACGATCGAGTGGGAGAAATTCAAGGCGGTGTTTCTTCAAGATCAAGCCAAGAAAAATCAAAACCATGACAATTGGATAATTTGTGCCCAATATGTTTATTTTTTACGCTTTGCTTGATTTATTATTATCTTATCTTATGCTTTATTTAATTTGTTTAAATGTGTTTGCATGAGAGTTGCCCAATGAAAAATCTCACCTTCAAAAATTACTAAGTATGTTTAAATAATTAATTGACAATTTTATTCCGGATAATAAAATTGAATTAATTTTGACCTCCATGATTTATTTATTTGTGAATTCTTTTGGAGAAATTTCCAAGCCGGACGGTCAAAAGTTAGCTTTCACATGAATGAATTCAAATGGATGATTGTGGATTATTATTAGTATGACGATGACCCCCGAGGAGGCTCGTTCAATACTGAAATAATAATCCTGTATTTAATCATGGTTATTACTTAGGTATAAAATTGATATGCATATACTTCCCCGAAGTCCCTGTCAATTTTATATTGGTCAAGTGGGAGCCAACTATTAATCTGGATATTAAAGGTTTGTAACTGTTCTTGTTTGTAACCTACTTGAATGTGTTTAACACGTGGCTTATTTAAATTGTTTTGAGATGTTGGCTGATGCATGTTCATATTTTTTTTGAGATTTTAATATGATGCATGTGATCGAACTTTGTGATATTTTGTGCTTATGCATATTATTGTTTATTTCAGTTCATCATGTCGCAACCTTTTAATCCACTGTTGTATACACTCAAAGAACACCAATTAACTGGCGAAAACTATAATGTTTGGAAACGAAATATGAGTTTTGTCCTACCTGCACAAAAACATTATTGGGTTCTTGATGTACCCAAGCCACATAAGCCTACTGATAAATCATCTAATGCGGAAAGACATGAGTATAATATTTGGGAGCAGGCCAATGAACCCATGAAACGTGTAATCTTGACTTCACTGTCTGATGATTTGAGACACATTCATGAAGGTGTTGAGTCTACTGCAGAAATTATGCAAAGTCTTGAAGAAATGTTTTTAACAAAATACCGCATGATCAATCAGTTTACAAATGACGATGTGGCTAGGCTAAAGATGGTTGAGGGAACACCCGTAAGGGAGCATGTTCTCAGAATTAAACACCATTTTCAAAAACTGGCTTATCTCGGAACTAAGTATTGTGATGAGGCCCAAATCGAATTTCTGTTGCTAACTCTGTCAAGAAGCTTCGATGGATTTTATTGTAGTTTTGTGATGAGTGATCACATGTTTACTATGGATATCAAACAAGAAGCCTTGGAGAAAGTAGAGAAGCATTTAGGAAAGAAAGACGAAGCATTGGTGACCAAAAGTCTTTTCTCGAGATCTAGGCCAGTGGAAGGCAAGTCTCAAGAAAAAGAAAGTGGTCAGAACCAAAGCAAACTCATCACTAAGAAAAGTGAGAAAAAGACAGTTAGCTGGTTGGGTGTCAAGAAAGGAACAAAAGGAATATGTTTTAAATGCGGTGAGAAAGGACATTGGAGGTCAGTCTGTTCCAATCCTAAAAGGAATGGAAAGGAAGGTAATTCTCACGCACTAGTTGTTGAAACTTGTTTAGCGGCGTATGCCTCCCATTTATGGGTGGTGGATACGGGATCCACTGATCATGTTTGTTTCACATTACAGGGGTTCAAGCGGACCCGACAACTTAGTGGAAGTGAGATCCTCATCACACTGAGCGATGCTACGAGAGTGGCAGCTGAAGCAGTGGGAGAAGTGCACCTGTCTTTTGAAGACAGAGTTTTAATTTTAAGAGATGTTCTTTACGTTCCGAGTTTTAGAAAGAATTTGATTTCAGTTTCTAAATTTTTTCATGATGGATATTCGGTTACTTTTAATAAAGTTGTTACCATTTCTCTTTTTGATAAATTTATCTGTCATGGAACGTTGTTGAATAATCTCTATACAATTAACTGTGCACACCACTCACGAAATGATCCTATAACACATCAACTGTTTCCGAGAAAAGAGAACGTTCATCAGGCGTGAACGAGACACTTCTTTGACATCTAAGATTGGGTCATATAAATCCAAAGAGGATCCAAAGGTTGGTGAAAGACGGTTCACTGGAGTTTCTCCAAGTTGAACCAATTCCAACCTGCGAATCATGTTTGGAGGGTAAAATGACCAAGAGGGCATTTGGAGCCAAGGCGAATAGAGCCAAAGAAGTGTTAGAGATCGTTCACACAGATGTATGTGGTCCAATGTCAACCAAAGCAAGAGGAGGTTATGAGTATTTTGTCACTTTTATAGATGATTACTCAAGGTACGGTTATATTTTCCTTATGAAGCATAAATCTGAGACCTTTGAGAAATTCAAAGAATTTAAGGCTCAAGCAGAGAATCATAGGGAAAAACATATCAAGTCTCTAAGATCCGATCGTGGAGGCGAATACCTCAGCGATGAGTTTTTGAACTACTTATCTGATGAAGGGATTGCATCCCAGCTCACCGCACCCTGAACCCCTCAACAAAACGGGGTTGCAGAGCGAAGAAACATAACTCTTTTGGAAATGGTTAGATCTATGATGAGTTATGCGGATCTTCCCAAGTCGTTATGGAGTCATGCCTTGGAAACAACAGCTTACATTCTGAACTTGGTGCCATCCAAATCGGTTCCCAAAACTCCCAAAGAATTGTGGACCGGGCGCAAGCATAGTATGAGACACATGAGAATTTGGGGGTGTCCGGCCTACGTGTTGGACAAGGAAGCCGAAAAATTGGATCCTCGATCAGAATTAAGGTTGTTTGTAGGATACCCCGAGGGAACAAAAGAGTGTATGTTTTATGATCCCGAAGATCAAAAGGTGGTCATAAGCACCCACTTTAGATTTTTGGAAGAAGACTATATGAACGAAAGAAGACCCAGAAGTGAGATTACCTTAAATGAGCTAAGAGGGCTAACCTCAATGCTAACTGTACAAGATGATATACCAAACGACACACTTACACAACCGGAGCCTCGTCGTAGTGGGAGGGTTGTGAAACAGCCCGAGAGATTCATGGGAATAGGAGAGTCCTCGGACTTGATTTCCGGACAAGACGAATCAGACCCATGGACATATGACGAGGCAATCCAAGACAAGGATGCTGATTCTTGGCAAACAGCAATGAAAGCCGAAATAGGTTCTATGTTTCATAACAGAGTGTGGGAGCTAGTCGAACCACTTAATGGGGTCAAACCCATTGGTTGCAAGTGGGTGTATAAGAGAAAAAGAGGACCGGACGGGAAGGTGGAAACCTTCAAAGCAAGACTCGTGGCGAAAGGTTATACTCAGAAAGAAGGGATCGATTATGAGGAAACCTTTTTGCCCGTAGCCATGCTTAAGTCCATCCGTATTCTCTTATCGATTGCTGAGCATCTCGACTTTGAAATCTGGCAAATGGATGTCAAGACAACTTTCCTTAATGGAAGTCTTGATGAAGAGATCTATATGCAACAACCCCAAGACTTCATTGAAAAAGGCCAAGAACACCTAGTTTGTAAGCTCATGAAGTCCATTTACGGACTCAAACAGGCATCCAGAGCTTGGAACCAATGTTTTGATCATGTTATAAAGTCTTATGGGTTCGATCAAAACGAGTTCGAAAGTTGTGTGTACAAAAAGCGTGTCGGAACTGCATTGGTATTCTTAGTACTATACGTAGACGACATTCTAATCATCGGGAACAATGTGAAGGTGTTATCAGACGTAAGAGCATGACTTTCAAAACAGTTTGATATGAAGGACTTAGGGGAAGCCGCACACATCCTTGGGATCAAGATCACTCGAGATCGCAAGAAAAGGATGATAGGTTTATCGCAAGCTTCATACATAGACACTGTCTTGAAACGATTCAGCATGCAAGATTCCAAGAAAGGCTTCGTACCTTTCAGACATTGAATCCATTTATCCAAGAAAATGTGCCCTAAGACGCAAAAGGAGATAGATGACATGAAAGGAATTCCTTATGCTTCGGCTGTCGGAAGCCTTATGTATGCAATGCTGTGTACGAGACCGGATATCTGCTTTGCCGTTGGCATGGTGGCAAGATATCAAAGTAACCCGGGGAAAGAACATTGGATGGCAGTTAAAAACATTCTGAAGTATCTGAAAAGAACTCGGGATAGAATGTTGATTTATCAGTCAGATAGTCCAATCCCCATCGGCTACACGGACTCGGATTTCCAATCAGACATAGACTCTAGAAAATCTACCTCGGGTAGTGTGTTTTGCATGGGGGGAGGAGCCGTGACATAGAGAAGCGTCAAGCAGAAATGCGTCGCAGATTCTACCATGGAAGCCGAATATGTAGCTGCTTGCGATGCAGCGAAAGAAGCGGTTTGGCTCAAGAACTTCCTAGTGGACTTGGATGTGGTTCCGAATTTGCCCAGCAGAATCACTGTTTATTGTGACAATGCCGGAGTAGTTGCAAATTCAAGGGAACCACGAGCCCACAAAGCCAGCAAACACATTGAAAGGAAATACCATCTTATACGAGATATCGTTAAGAGAGGAGATATAGATGTGGCAAAGATAGCGTCAGAAGACAACCTAGCAGATCCATTCACAAAGGGTCTGCCTCTGAATACATTCGAGAGACATGTGTAAGGAATGAGTGTCAAGACCGTTGCCAATCTGCTTTGAGTATAAGTGGGAGAAATTATTAGGTTCGTGTAGGTGACATTAGATGTCACGGATCTACACGAGACATGTTGTAGTATACTTAAAAGCAGACTTTGAGTATAAGTGGGAGATTGTTGGGATTATACTGGAAAGTATGCTTTTACTTTGTATAATCAAAACTGAATTTCGGACTTATTTACTGAAATAAATTATTTATCACCGATGCTTTAAATATTATCGAATGTTACATATATTTCTTTGTGATAACTGTTCAATAATTAAAGACGTGTTACATTGTAGTTAATTTAGTGATACCAGATCACATAAGATTAAATTAACAGTCCCTTGTAACTAAAAGTACGCCATTCACGACCTAGATGGAAATGAACAACCCATCGTGAAAGGTTGAAGTGTAAGACTCAGATTGGCTTGTCTTGACCAAGAGATTACACTAGTGCATGGTGATGCAATTGAATAGGACCTCTGAGGAGGACAAATTCTTCAGAACTGAACAAGGAAGAATTAGACCTCAGTGGTTCGTTATTTCTTAATCTTCGTTCCTTAAATAGGATCACATGTGATCGGTAACTATTGCTTTGACTTATCATGGGTAGAGAATCAACGAGATTCAATACTTTTTATCTTGGGCAATATTATTGGTCACATATGATTGCTAAGATTTAATACGGAGAATCGTGTGCAAGTACGCTTGTTTGATTTGCCCCTTTGGGAGGTTCATAAGCTTTATCATACCAAATCTTGCAAGTGGAATTAGTTTCCGGTATGGATAATAATGTTGAACCGTTCATTGACCAAGGACAAAAGATATTAATTAACGGAAAACTATTTCAGTGGCTTGAATTAATTAATGGGCTAGATAATCTTAAACACGGGAAATAATAAGCAGGGAGCTATATTGGTGTAATATGGGTTAAGATGGATAGTGCAATATTAATTATGTAGTGGGATTAATTAATATTTATGGGCTTGAATAATATTGTGGCTCAATATTGATAATTCAAGATCCATTGGAAGGTCCAATCTTAATTCTCCTAAAGGCCCCCTAAGTAGCCCAACATATAGTCCAATAACTGAAAAAGATGTTTAAAATAAAATAAATATTGTTGCTTATTTTTCCTAATTATTTTCGAAATTTATAGATAAAAGGGGAGAAAGATTTTCTTTGAATTTTGTTATGGAATGAAGATATGCATTCTTGGAATACAAGATTATCTCATTAAATTCAAGAAATCTCCCACTTGGTTATTTATAAGGAAAATTTCAAATTTTTTGAAAGATAAAGGGCAAGAAAGATTTTCTTGAAAAGATATTGTGGAAGATATGTATTTCTTGAAATACAAGAATATCTCATAAATTCAAGAAGATCCAAATCTTGGATTCTTGCCTATTATTTTCGAAAATATCCATAACAAAGAGTAGGTGGGATTTTGTAGAATATTATAATTATGGGAAAAATAATATAGGAGATATATTCAAGATTTCTTGGATATCAAGAAAATATTTTCCACATTGTTTTTTTTGCCACAATTTTCGACCACCTATGCACTATAAATAGGGGATGACTCTTTCATTCCCAAGTACAATTCCATGTGCTGGAAAAATTAGTAAATCCACAAAGGTGGTGCAACATAATTTATTTTCCTTTTGTTAATTGTTCACAAGTGTCCTACCACAGGATAGTCGAACAAGGATTAAGGGAATACTTGAGAAGTTCTTTTGGTTAGTCTAATCAGCCAGATCACTGCCATCCCAAGAGGTACGTTCACGTAAACTCGTAGAATTCCGCATGCGTAGGATTTACGTGAATTAATTATATGCATGATATGTTGTTGGATTATTATTTGAATTAATATAGGATTAATTCATGCTCGTCAGAGTCACCATTCTGAGCAATATCGGTCTGCACATTTTCCAACACAAGGGTGGCCTGATCAATATCTGCATAAACATTTCCAAACGTCTCCCGATTCCAATTCTTCAGACGCTCTTTGAGGCGACGAAGCTTGAAAACCATTCGAGAAATAGGGTCACCCGGAGCGGGCTGAGACCAAGAAAAACGAACAAGGTCCATAAAACGCTCATGTAATGTCCACATCTTCTGAAAGCGGAAGGGCTTGGCATGAGTAGGGGAGCCAGAAGCCAGAGAGAGGCAGAGCGGGTGATGATCCGAGCAATGCCTCGGAAGAACGACCAAAGTCACCGATGACCAGAGATCAAGGAAAGACCCGTTCGCAACAGCTCGATCGAGCTTGGCCATCATCAAGTGGGGGCGGCGAGAGACCCATGTGAATCTAGAGCCGGCCGCATCGATATCCAAACAATCTATACTGGAGAGGAAATCCCTGAAGTCCGACGTCAGACGGGAAGGGGTGGTACCAGAAAGCCGTTCATGAGCACCCAATACTACGTTAAAATCCCCAATAACACAGAGGGGAGCAGGCGGCAAAGACAATAAATCTGCCCAAAGTAAGCGGAGGCGTAGATAGGAGACGTGTGCATGAACAAAGCACAAGACATAAGTGGAAGAGTTATCAAAAAATTGAACCGCAACTAACTGATCAGTGGAGAGCAAGACAGTAGCATGCGGAATGAGAGAAGTGCGGCAAAAAACCCAAATATTCGAGCGAAAATGGGGAGAACGCTCATTTTCGTGCAGGAGACGGAGATCATACCGGTGTAAAAAATGACGAGGAAGAGAGGAGCGATGGATCTTAGGTTCATAAATAGCAACCCAAGAAGGTGTCTGAGTGCGGCAATAATTATTTAGGGAGTTGTGAGTGTTATCATTTCCCAAGCCGCAAAGATTCCAAGATAGAATATTCATCGATAACTCGGGGATGGACCGTGCTTCTGCGGTAAATTATCACATTCAGCAGCCCAAGAGCCAACCCGGTTAAGTTCAGAACTCGAATCCGGTGAGCTGACCAGGTAGTTCCTCTGCATAGGAGGGGTCGATGCTGAAACCTGTAAGGTGGCATCAAGTGTCGTCCTGCAATGAGGCGCGGAGTCAGGCCTCACCTTGTTTCGTCGCTTATCATTACGACGAATCGTCACTGTGCGTTCAATATCACTGGGTGAAAACCGATCTTCCTCTGAGGCGGAGTGTCCATCATCCAAAAAATTGTCCAGATCGGGGTCGAGAGCGGTGAAAGTATTATAAGTGAGCTCAGGGTGCAAGTCCACATAAGTTGTGAATGTTTGAGTAGAGACATCATAAGCCTGACCTCCAAAATTATCCATAAGAGCAGCTGAATGAGAGCCCTCCAGAGAGGCTCGGGCTGGGATAGCGTGCTGTGTAGGCTGACTGGTGGGGACAGGCGAGGGAGCATGTGGAATGACCGAAGGGGAGGACTGAATGGCAGGGCCTGGAGGGGCTCGACGAGCACGGCGAGCACGGCGGCCTTTAACCTGAACCCATTCTTGAGTAGGGGCAGAGCTCGTGCCCTTGGGGGCAACCGGAGGAGCTGGGGGAACATGGGTATCAACATGCCGACAATCAAAGAGGGCATGGCCTAAAATACCACAACCCGTGCAAAAAATCGGATGATTCTCGTACCCCACGGACGCGATGGAGCAGTGGCCCGATCGTTCAAACATAATAAAGTACTCTTTATCCTTGCGGAGGTCTAAATCAACCAAGACTCTAGCATAATGGCACATAGATCAAGTACGAGTGCGTTCATCTATATTAATAACCGGCCCAATCGCTGAAGCAATAGACTCAATGATTGGCTCGTAAAAATATTCAATAGGGAGCTCATAAATGCGAATCCAAACTGGAGCGACCGGTGAATTAACCTTATAAGGATTGAATTCCGGGGTCCACCTCTGTAGTCTGACCGTACCGAATGAGAAGGACCAGACTCGTTTGGCACGGATACGATCACGCTCCCACGTATTAGCGATCTTGATGTTGTAATATCCTTTACCCAGGGGAACGAAAGTCCAAAGGCCAGGAACTGACCAAGTCTCATTGATTGCAGTACGCAGTTCGGGAATCGACATGGGTTTCTCCTGGGGTTTCAAAAGAACACGAGCAATAAGAGAATGCTCATGGTCGTGAACACCCCGTTGGTGGACTAAATCATCAATGTTAACGGAAAGAACACCCCTCTTGCGGATAGGCTGTGAGGGCAGGCGAGAGCCCCCGAAATCGGGAATTGAGGGTCCTCCCTGTTCCTGCACACGATTACCAGCAGCAGTAGTATGCTCCAAAACAACATTATGATTCATTAAAGGATTATCGTCGTAAAGAGCAGGGTTTATCGTCGTAACGTCGGGTGAAGGGCGATGCGGCCCATCGTCACGGGGAAAGGAGTCAAGGTCCCGGATCAGACGATCGTGAATCTCGTCAGTGCGAATGATATGGTCGCCAATTGTGACCTGCAAGGAATCGAGAGCGCGAGAGGAGGGGGGCAACAAATTGCTATTAAGATTAGTAGAGGGAGTGGATTCAATACCCGTATTGCCGAAAATCAGTGCAAGACCGTTTCCGGCGTTATGATTGCCAATCGGAGGAGGGTCCGAAACCTTAGTAATGCCATTGTGAACGGCAGGGGATCTCGACATCTGGGGCTGCGCGATCTGCAGCGATTCCAACCGCAAATCCGAATATGAATTAGGGCTTAGCGGCGATGGTGCCAAGTTGTCCCTCGGCGGATTAGGGTTCGCGTTCGAATGCCCAGTAGCGTCCGATTGGATATACAACATAAGGAAATTTATCAATCCATCTGGATCATTCGAAAAGCGTGAGAGCAAGGTACGAAGAGTCGACGCAATATCCGGCGCCATGAAAGATCAGCCGAAAAAGACGATCGGAAATCGCTATTGGGTGATCGGAAATCGCCTCATTAATTCGGTCAGCTGAAAAAAGAGATGAAATCCAGAAAAGATGGAAGAATTGAAATAACAGTTCGAAACCCCAAAATAAAGTTCTACGGATTCAAAAAAACTTTGTGAGTAGAAATAAAAAAAAAAAAGATATCGAAGTCGTTCTGATGATTCAATAATATTCTTACTAAAATTCGAAGTTCTTAGTTATTTCCACTAGATGAATCCTATCGATGGAATAATTAAGTCCTGCCTAAATCGTTGGTTGATTGTATCATTAACCATTTCTTTTTGTTGGTATGAGGAATTTATCATGAATCCACTGATTTTGCCGCTTCGTTATTAATTTTGGCTTTGTTGTAGGGCTTGCTTCTATTGGACTGGAGTTGGTCAAGGGACTCACGCGTCAGTCCGTGAGAGGGTATCGCGAGACAGCCCGAGGCAGAGGGAAAAATACAAGGTACTCTATTGCTTTTAGCTTTTATGGAAGCTTTAACGATTTATGGATTGGTTGTAGCACTAGCACTTTTATTTGCGAATCCTTTTGTTTAATCTTAGAAATAGAAAAATTTGTATTTTTCCTATTTTATTGCCTTGGACTTGTCGTTTGCTTTTCAAATTAGATCACGATTTCACTCCGACAATTCCTTATTCGTTGAGAAAATAACCTACGGGAAGGGCTGATTCGCAGATGAGGAATTAGTATGCCGACTTGCTTTCATCCTTCCCGTTAAGTAGTCCAGGGAAACTCTTTTCTTTTATGAGGTGTTGCAACAATGAAGGGGTAGTTCATACTTTAACTCGAAGATTTTTTGACTCGATTTCACAAAAAAAAAAATAGAATAAATAAAAAAGAGGGGCAAAGTGATAGAAAAAGAACTCTCGTCGATTTTTTAGTCTATCTATAAGAGGAGATTATATGAAAAATGTAACCGATTCTTTCGTTTCTTTGGGCCCTTCGCCATCTGCGGGGAGTTTCGGATTTAATACCGATATTTTAGCAACAAATCCAATAAATCTAAGTGTAGTGATTGGTGTATTGATCTTTTTGGAAAGGGAGTGTGTGTGGGTTGTTTATTTCAAGAATAAGTCAGTATCCAATCAGTTGTATCCCCTGGATAGATGCATGATCACACAAATTACTTCTTAATAAATTATATGTAAGAACCGCAACATTTCGTGATTAATTGGTAAATACACTTTGATTCTCTAGCAACCAATAGCATTGTATTTGTTAAGATGGTTAAATCAAATCGTTTGAAGTCTAGGCGAAACGGTACTACTTTTCTACCCCCTATGTTAATATAGAGGTAGTTTTCATTTAAAAGGAATATTTTATCGATATAGAACACCCATCTCGATAAAAAAATGGAACCTTCGAAGTATTTCCCCTTTTTATCCATCTTTGAATCGACGACCTATGCCTTATTGTACCATTTTTTGGTTTTGAACTAAAAAAAAAAAAAGAAACAACTTTGTCGACAATTAGATAATTTTGATTTTGTCGGAAAGAGTCCTCTAAGTATTTTGTTTTTTCATTAGATTCATTTTTTTTTTTTTTTTTTATTATGAAAGGATAGGCTCATTACATTCATAAAAAAAGCTATGAGAATTTCCCCTAAGTAATTGGCGTGAGAGCCAAATGAATCGAAAGATCCATGTTTGGTTTGGGAAGGGATTATGGGAGTTTTAAAAATAACGCAAAGGTAATCTACTTTCATTAAGTGATTTATTAGATAATCGAAAAACAGAGGATCTTGAACACTATTCTCAATTCAAAAGAACTGCGTGGGGGGGCATTGAAGCAATTTGGAAAAGTCCGGACCGCTTACATAAAGTAGAAATGGAAGCGGATCGGTTTGGTGAATGGATACTTGGAGATACAACAAGAAAAATTGAATTTGATTAATTCAACTTATAATACTTTGGAACAATTAGAAAATTACAAAAATGAAACGATTCGGTTTGAAAAAAGAAAGGGCAATTAATCAAGTCCGAATAAACGGGTTTTCCAACAAGCCTTACAAGGAGCTATAGTAATGAATAGTTGTTTGAATAACGAGTTACATTTACGTACCATTAGTGCCAATATTGGCATGTTGGGGAGCGAAGAAAGAAATAATCGATTAGTCTTTCTACTTTGTACTTTATTTAGTATTATTACTTTAAGGCATTATTTTTTTTCTTTAAAAAAATAATTGAATAAAAAAAAAACTCATGGTAACCACTCGAGCGAAGAAATTAGTAATATTCTGAACGTATTGAACAATATAATAGAAGTCAAGATTGTAAAAACCGTACTTCAAGTAGCGATGGTATTGCTCGTATTCATGGTCTTGATGAAGTAATGGCGGGTGAGTTAGTCGAATTTGAAGAAGGTACAATAGGTATTGCTCTGAATTTGGAATCAAATAATGTTGTTGTTGTATTAATGGGTGATGGTTTGATGATACAAGAACGAAGTTCTGTAAAAAACAACAGGAAGAATTGCTCAGATACCAATTGAGTGAGGCTTATTTGGGTCTGTGTTATTACAGCTAAACCTATTGATGGTAGGGGGAAATTTTTCGTCAATCTCGATTAATTGAATCTCCCACCCCGGTATTATTTCGGCGTTCCATATCTGAGCCTCTTCAAACCGGGCTTATTGCTATTGATTCGATGATTCCTATAGGATGTGGTCACGAGAATTAATCATTGGAGAGACAGAACCGGTAAAAACAAATTAACCACAGAGACACGATTCTCAACCAACAAGGTCAAAATGTAATATGTGTTTATGTAGTTATTGGGCAAAAACATCATCGTGGCTCGGGTAGTAGCCACTTTACAGAAAGGGAGGCGATGGAATACACTATTGTGGTAATTTGAAATGGCGGAACATTACAATACCTCGCCTCCTTATTGCTTTGGCTGAATTTTTTTATGTACCGTAAACAACACACTTTAATCATTTATGATGATCCTCCAAACAAGCCCAAGCATATCGCCAAATGTCTCATCTATTACGAAGACCACCGGTGTCGTGAAGGCTTATCCAGGGGATGTTTTTTATTTGCATTCACGCCTTTTGGAAAGAGCCGCTAAACAAGTTCTAGTTTAGGTGAAAGAAGTATGAATGCCTTACCAATAGTTGAAACTCAATCGGGAGATGTTTAGGACTTATATTCCTACTAATGTAATTTCCATTCTCGATGGACAAATATTTTTATCTCGCCGATCTATTTCGAATCGGACCGCCATTAATGTGATTATATCGGTTTCGAGTAGTAGGTCTGCGGCTCAAATTAAAGCCATGAAAAAAAGTAGGCGGTAAATTAAAATTCGAATTAATTTGCGTAATTAGAAGCCTTTGCACAATTGCTTCAGATCTTGATAAAAAAGAATCAATTGGGCAAGAGGTCAACGATTGCGTGAATTGCTTAAACAATTGCCCTTTTTTGCGATAGAAGAACAGATAATGACTATTTATGCGGAACAAATGATTATCTTGATTCATTAGAAATTGGGAGTAAGGAAATTTCTACGTATTTACTTAAAAAACTAATAAACCTCTGTTTCCAAGAAATCATATCTTCTACTAAGATATTTATCAAGAAGCGGAAGCCCTTTTGAAAGAAGCTATTCAGAACAAATGGACCGGTTTCTACTTCAGAACAAGCATAAAAAAATTTCACTTTGATTTTCAAAAAGGAATCAAGTGTCTCTTGATTCAAATTATACAAAAAAGTCTTTCTAAACCAAAAATAGATGGAAATAAATTGCATCCAATAGGATTTGAACGTATACCAAAGGTTTAGAAGACCTCGTCCTATCCATTAGACAATGGACGCCATCCATTCCGATCTTTTCAGATTTTAATTTTTTCTTGAATTGAAAACTAAAAAATTCAACTAATGGAATTGTATATTCAATGATTTACTAATCATGATTAAAATGGATTTTCAATATTATAGAATCGAATTCTAATAGAATATTTTGAAAAAAGGAAATAAGCGGGTAGCGGGAATCGAACCCGCATCGTTAGCTTGGAAGGTTAGGGGTTATAGTCGACGCTCAATTTAGTGCTTTGAACGTCTCTAATTCAAAAAATCGAACATGAAACTTTGGTTTCATTCGCCCTTTATGGAATATGAGTAAATTCATAGATCTAAGATGTGAACAAAATGAACAAAATGATACCCATACCAACGTCGACTTTTTTGTTTGAATACAAACAAACAAAATGAATCGCTTTCTAGATGATCCTTCTAGAAGAAGGTGCTTCTAACAATCTTTCTAGTTACTTCGTTCTCTATTTCTATTTGAGAGGATCCTAAGGAAAAAGATTTTGTTTCCACCGAGCTAAAACAATATGTCGATGTCTCTAGTAAACCAAAGTCATCGTTGAATAGCTATTTTGCTCCAATTTCTTTATAAAGAAAGAAAAAATGGAAGATTTAGTTACAATTAGAAATTGACTTTATATCTTCTGCCATGGACCCTTTACTCATACTTATTCAATTGGAAATTTCGGTCCAATTGAAAAATTCTGTTTCGCGATTTCATAATCCAACTTTTAAATTTATAAGTGACTCATGGATGCAAATCACGAGAATTCATATTTTTCTCGAATTTCTCATTGAGAGGTAAAGGATTAAATCTTTTTAAGAAATAAAGTTTTTGGTCGGAATATGAATAAAATCGAAAGATCCGTTAACTATTAATGGTTACTAGAACGAATCACACTTTTACCACTAAACTATACCCGCTACAATATGATTATTGTATACAAATGGACCTTTTGTCGAACAAGATCATTGAGCATGATCGAGATAGAATCATCAAAGAATCATCAAAACGAGAACGTTGCACTTTTTGCGAGGAGATCCTAATTTAATGAGATTCGGGAAAGAGGCCTCATTTAAATTAAATAACTAAAACGAAAAATTTCTCTTTTGTTGAAGAAGATCGATACAGATAAAAAAACACTAAAATCATAATAGAAAAAGAAGAATCGACAGTTTATTTTTGAGTTCGGTAAAATAGAACAAGAAAAAGAATGTAAATAGTCTTTGTTCTTTTTTTTTGTTGTTGCTTGAATATCAAATATTCAATTGAATATAATAATATAATATAAAAAGTCTTTTTGTTTTCAAATCAGATATCAGATAAATCATTATTTATCTATAATTCGTTGGAACAAAAACAAAAAAAAGAGCCCGGCTAGGTACTGACCGGGCCGGGCCGGGCCATGAGAATAAGAAGGGCCTTTCGAACAAAATCAACACAAATGGGTCTTGCTTTTTTTTTTTAGTTCGATTGGTCGCGCGGTCGAGCCCATCTTTTAGATAAAGGAAATTCCCGGTTTTCACTCTGGTATTCTGAAAAGAAAATTAATGTTTTATTCGGCTCACTCATTTTATAACCCCCGTGTGTTTGATACAGTATGCACATACCCCCTGTGTTTGATAAAAGTATGCACGAAACTCCCACACATTACATTAAATGCATAAAATCCTCGTGTGTTTGATAAAAGCAAGCAGGAAACCCTCTACATAGATGCAAAACATGCACATATCAAATGTGTCAGGAAATGGACGGTGGGGATTTTGTGCACATTTTTTCAAGCATAGTGAGGTTTCATATTTCATCAAACACATGAGGGTTTTATGCTCTTTTACCCCATTTTATGGAGTTAATAAATGTATTCTGTCTATTTTTGCTAATGGCTATATCTTTTTCTTTACCTCTCTCTCTTGGTGTGACATCACAGGCTGTGAACATACTGCTTGGTTCTAATGGTGCCATTAAATTAGCAGACTTTGGAGTCTCAGCGTGCATGCATGCTACCGGTGATCGTCAATGTTCACGAAATACGTTTGTTGGGACCCCATGCTGGTAAATTATCTTGCATGAATGACAAGTTTATTATTTAGGTCTTCTCATAACAGACTAATTATTTGTTTCTTTAAACCTTTTCCTTTTATGTAAATTTTAACAAGATGGCTCCTGAAGTCATGCAGTAATTACATGGCTACGATTTCAAGTCAGTGTCTGAAGAATATTCTTCTCTTCTATTCCATATACTCTGTTTATCCTTTACAATGATTGTAATATTTTTACCTTCACAGAGCAGATATCTGGTCATTTGGAATTACAGCACTTGAACTTGCTCATGGTCATGCCCCTTTCTCCAAGTACCCACCAATGAAGGTTGATAATTATTCTATTTATGTATATTTTTTTTCTTAAATATGCAGAAATATTTGGTTTCAACATTCTTCCCTAAGTTCAGGTTCTACTAATGACGCTACAAAATGCACCTCCTGGGCTGGACTACGAAAGAGAAAAAAGGTTCTCCAAGGTATATCTTGCTTTGCTAAAAACTCGACACTTAATCTTGTCTCTGTTGCTAAAACACAACTTTTGCAGTCTTTCAAAGAAATGGTTGCCGCTTGCTTTGTGAAGGATCCCAAAAACGTCCATCTTCAGAAAAGCTTCTGAAGCAGTCTTTCTTTAAACATGCACGCTCAAATGAATTTTTGGAGCGTAATACTTACTGGCATGTCGCCTCTCGGAGAACGTTTTAGGATTCTTAAGGTTACTCTTTCTATTCTCCTGTGTGTTTACATTTTGCTTTACCAAAATATCATTTTGTTTGATTGCATTCTTGAGTACTGTATTAATTTCGTCAAAACCAAATTGCTATTCAGGTCAAAGAAGCAGACATGCTTCTACAAAATAAGGCATTGTATGAGGACAAGGATCAGTTATCACAGGTTAGGAATTGATTACGTTGGACATTGCAATTTTTTTCTGTATAAAGAAGAAATGCTTCATTTTCTGTGTTATTCTATGCTAAGTGCTAAAAACAGTAGGACCTGGAATGTAATATCTTGTTCTTCCTGGATCAATTGTTTCTTCCTTTTGCCCTGCTCGCTCGAAAGGCAACTTTGTCTAGGTTAGGCCTTGAGTGCTTATATCTAGGGCAAACATATATGCATGGTTGCTACAAGAAATAGAATTGTATCAGAATCTGAAGCTTTTGCACTTCAATGCTCATGTATAATTCTATTGACTTGGTATGAACAACGAGGAAGATTAGTAATTATTGTGGAGGGCATATTTTTTATATCTAGACTGAATGGTAAGTATGCAGCATTGGCTTTCATACCGACTGTCATTTTTCATACATACATTCGCGCCTTCCTGTCATCTAGGTAAGCTGATAGTTATGGAGTTGAGAATAGAATAAATATTTCACTACCATTTATGAAGAAGGCTCTTTCTCAAGGTGTGGCTAATTTCATATATGTGCTTGTTTAGGGTAATTTTTGGGCTTAACGGGGGCAAGGCTGAACGGTGCTGAATTGGTTGCATCAGGGCTTGCCACTCATTTTGTCCCTTATGAGGTTAGATCAACATTTACCTTCATTTAGTTACTTCGTGTTTCTAATAGTGTGCTTAAGTATCTCATGTGAATTTGATGGCTTATGAAAAATATCATAAAATCACATGTTACTGTTGTAATGGGAAATACATAATATTTGAAAGATTATGTTTTTCATGTGATAATTTCGTTTTCAGCAAGCTGAGGCGAGCAAAGAAGGAAACGCCTTGATGGTGCAAATCCTTAAAGGTCTGAAGAGAACATCACCAACGTCATTATAGATTACACTGCATTTGTTAATGTTTCTCCCTATTATCAATCAAGATTAAAATAACTGACAGAACATATACTGATAGTGATTTCGATCATGTTTAGATTTTTGAAGGAAGGAAGCAGACACTGTCGGAATGCCTGAAGAAAGAGTTCAGGATCACCATGAATATTCTCCGGAACTTAATATCTGGTGATGTTTACGAGGTATTATACAAAATTTTACTCTCTCTATTTTCTGATGCATGTTTGTGTTATCTACCTATTAGCTGCTTAGACTCTCCCTTTTTTGTTTTCAAGGGTATTAGAGTTATTACAGTCGAAAAAGTTTTAGAAGGGCAGCAACTAATGTGTAAGTCTGTTAATTTCTATCTTCTACTACATACAATTTTAACTTTAAATAAAGTTATCACATAATTTGTATTTCTTAAAATGTACAGATATTGTGGGAATGGTAGTCAAAGTAAGGCCAATTTATGTTATCACAAAGAAGACCCCACCACACAAATAAACATAGAAGCGCGAACTCACTCCTGTGGACACTATGTAAAGGCCTTTATAGATTTTTTTAATAATAAAGTCTAAAATGCAATTCTTTAGATTTAAATAAAGTAAAATTTATTTACAGCAAATGTTTTTTAAATTTAAATCATAGGTCCAACACAATAAAGCTTGAACTGTAGGGAGACTTGGCAGCTAATGAAGGAGAAATTTTGGAAAGCATGGATAAACTGAAACCAATCATAGCAGCATTGAACGCGTCAATCAGCAAGTATGACGGTATTTATTTTTGCCCTCTATTAAAAAATCAATTATTCTAAATCTTTTATCAACTAAATGAAAATATGATGTGCTTTTTATCATATACAGAATAAACAAAACTATCAACATCCTTCACAAGCATTATTGAAATCAGCCCAGGTGATGAAGACATAGAAGTTTTTCTGCAAAGGTAACAACTTTCTAATTTAAAAAAAAAAACAAGAGGTATATTAATTTTTTTTTTTAACAAAAGTAATCTCCCATCTAATGGATATATATATATATATATATATATATATATATATATATATATAAAATTCAGTTTAGAGAATTACCTAAGAAATGGAGAAGAGACAGAAACTCAGTTTGGGCCATCAAAAAGGATGATTGATGCTAAGGAAAAAAGATTAGCAGATATTATAACAAGCAACGTCAACATCAAAGATTACTTTTGTTCTTTTGTTGGCAAAGTGGTCAAGGTGCTGAACAAAACTGAGCCTTGGTATGAGAAGTGTAGCTACTGCAATACACGAGTGTACCCACTTGGAAGCAATAAAACTGTGTTCTGCAAAAAATGCAATAATGAAAACATCCCTTTCACCAGATTTTACATGTTGAAGTTAGTGGTGGCGGAAGGAAACGAACAAATGGGTGCCACACTTTTTGAAGCAGCTGAAACAATGACTGGATGCCCAGTTAATTACTATGCAAAAAGGCTTTTAACGGTAATTTTTCTTTTTATTACTTATCAAAATTAAAAGACACAAGAATCATATACCTAAAACTTATTTTAATTTCAGGCACAGGACAAGCACATGTGTGGGGAATAAAAAAATTTGGTTCTTTGTGAAGAGAAACAATTTAAATTTTTGGTCAAGATGGATGCTAAATCGCAGCAAGAAAAAGCAGAAAAAAAAAATTATCGTTGAAGAGGTCCTCAAAATTAACAAAGATTCAAAGGAATGTGGATCTTCTTCCAACAAACGAAAGCTAGACAGTTGAACGTGACTCCCAAAACTACCTTCAATAAGTTGATTAGAATTGAATGCAATTTACCCTTGCAATTAGAGAGAGGGCCTTTGTTTTAATTAAGGATTTTGTTAGGACTATAATCGAACTTAAAGCAGAATTTACCATTGCCTTTTAGCTTTCTATATCTGTGTGGATCACACTTTTTTCATGCAGCATAACTTTTTTCCCGTTTCCATCATTATTCGTTATTACATATGAAATTTTAAACTTTATTTGTTAATCGACATGTACCACTAAACATGAAAAATTGTAACACAATTGCACGGGCCAGAAAACCTTGTAGCAAAAAAGGCGAAGCCCTCGCCCCCAGGGCCCCCACCCCCCGGCCCGACAGGAATGGTGGAGTTGGTAAATCATGGTGACTCAGCGGCCCATTAGGTGGGAGGACCAGTGTCTGGTGCCCACAAGGAGCTATCCCCCATATTGGAGGGATAAAACTCCCACACTGCGGCTGCCAAGACTCAATCCTGCGTCCTTGTAGCAATCTGCCACCCAGGAACCAACTGAGCTACGCCCATGCGGGCACGTGTCAGAAAACCTAGTATATTAAAAAGTGGCTTGGGATAGGAAATCATGTTTTGACCCTTTTACCCTTATCATATTTTATTTTGTACCTTTTTATCCTTCTTTTATCATAGTATTTATCTTTATCCTTATTTTATATTTATATTTAATCTTTTATCTAATTAGTATTAGTATCTTTAAAGGTTAGTAAATATATATTAGTCTTCATCTTTTTTCCTTCTTCCTAACATTAAGTAGTAATCGATGGTCTAATGCCTTTAATCATGCACATCTCCTCCACCGCGTCATTGTTTTCTTATTAATTTCTTCTACATTTTCCCTTGAAACTGTATGCACGTATATGAATGGTAAATGTTATTCGTTAAAGGTTCTGCACACACAGTTCTACACACACGTTTTTTTGTTCAAATTAAGACTAACAATTTTCATGTGTTTATTATTTGCAGCAAATAAAACGTACACCAGGTGTTTGAAGAAATGCGCACACACAGATATTGGAAAAATTTGAACGAAGAACAACAAGGATGACACGCAAAAAAGAGCAGGTCTTTAGTTCAAATGCACTTTTTTTTTTTCATATTACGTTTTGTTTTAATGTTTATTGCTTATCAATTTATCAGGTATGGGTTTGAATCATTAAAATATTTTGATTGTTTTATTTTTCTATTTAAATTGACTCCGAGGTCGAGACGATAAAGCAAGACCACTCAAGTACCATATTCATCAATTTCTCTCACAAAACTCATATAGGTTGTGTTGAGGGAGACAAAAACTGATAGGGGTGAGAGCAATTTGATTTTCCGATTACATGTTAATCGTATCTTTGTGATAACTCTTATTTTGAAATATAATCCCTCTATATACTAATAGGGAGTTTTTTTTCTCATGATGTGTCAACTCCATGTTAATTTAACCTATGTGTCATTCAATGAGAAATTTGAGTATACATGTCATTTTTCTATTTGGTTATTTTTATAAAAGAATCCTATGTGTCATGAAACTTAAAGTTTTTGTGTATAATTAATTTCTAATTATTTAGGTATTTAAAATATGTGCGAATGTTATTTCTTTATGTTTTATTTAATTATATAATATTATTCATTTATCTTTCTTTCGGTAATTTTTGTTTAACTTAATCTAAGATAAATAAAATATTCATTCTAAATGTGTTTTATCTTAGTGTGAATTATATTCAGTTATTAATTTCTTAATAAATAATTTTATTTTATAATTGTTCTTATGTATATCTTAACATATTTTATGTGGCAAAAGTATTTTATATTATAATTCATTCACTTTTAACTCTTTTTTTATTATTACATATTAATTAATTTATTTATTAGTCTTTTCTTAGTCGATTTATTTTGTTTTGATTTGTAGGTTTCAATTTCATATTAAAATGGATAAATAATATTTGACACAATAATCTTATTCCAAGGTTTAAGAAAATTTACTAATACACATATTAAACAATTATTAATTCATATTTAATATTTTTATGTATATATTGATATTTTTAATTATTAAATATAATATTTATTATAAACATTGCAATTTTTAATTAGAAACCGCGTAACACGCGGGCACTAAACTAGTATTACCATATACAACCGTGGTAAACATATTTCCTATGAAGTAATTACATTGTTTGGAATGTATTTAATAGAAATGTTAAGATTTTTGCTTACTAATATTTGTTAGCAGTATATATTTGTTAAACATCTATTTGGAAATTCAGTCTGTGTTGTAACAATCTGCAGCTACAGTTGGATGCCTAGCTAGCTATTTTTGGTGAAATCTGGTTATTATTTATTTTTTACACTATTATTGTGAACTATATATATCTAGCCTAGAATATACATTTGTATTATAAATTTGTATTTTGGTTTCTCTCTTACCCCACTCCTTAATTATTATATTAGATAAATGAAGCTTCTTATTTATGCATTTATTTTATGCATGTGAATGTGAGTTGTTAGTTTAGTTGGTTGACCTCAGTTATTAAATTAAACAGTGTTTTTTGGGGGAAACTTTGATGATTTTGTCCATTACTTTTCAGGATTTCTTTTATTTGTTACTAAGTGTATAAATTTTGGAATAATTTAATTTGCAAAATGAGGTTTGTTCTCTGAGTTAATTCATGTAAGATGATTCTTGGAAGGACAAAATTGGATTGTGATTTTTCATTTAGATTTTGTCATTTGGATATTGACGTTAACTTGTGAGGAGTGTTGACTCTTGAAAAGTGGTTGGAATACTCATCAATCAGTGTATGAGACGTTATATATGTATATATAAATTTACTGATATTTTGTGTATATTTGATGCTGATATTGGTTGTAGAGAAAAAGATTGTTGAAATACAAATTAGACTGAATGAGGCAGAAACTTTGGTATAAACCTACAAATTTCAAAACCATTCTACCTTTTTATGGTTTATTTATTGGTTATTTTCTTGAAATTGACTGATAGTTAAACATATTAGGAAGATAAATCTTGATTCTTGAGGTCCGTGGTTTGCAACCAAACATTAATTGAAGTAAAGCGAATTGCATCAACAAACTTGAACCAAGCAGCTCGAGATTAGTTGTTGGAGGCAGAAATGAACACTACATTGGCAGTATGTCCATGTCTTAGGATGACATCTATTTGTCATACTTTTCATTATCTATATAAGTTATGTGCTAAGGTATCATTTCAAGAAGCAAACTTCATCACTTCAAAGGTTTGATTACATTAGAGCATTCAAGGCTTCAAGCTTAACTATTTTCTCTAAAACTCACCAATTGTGACTTGCTTTTGCAAATTTATAGATAACGTGCAACGCACATGTTAATGAACTAGTAAAATTAAAACATCTATATAACAAGTGATGAAATAATTTCAAATTAAGACTTTGACAAAAAAAATTTAATTGGATGAGCACATAGTTACACAAATGTAACCACATTCATAATTAAACTGGAGGATAGTTTTTAAAAAAATCTGCAAATGTCTATTGTTTGGTTAAAAAAACAACATTTTAAATATAGGTTTGTGAATTGTCATCCCATCATTAATATTACTAAATATAATAATATTTTTACGTATTATAGATTTTAGTGTCTCGCTTATCTATACGGTCTCCCTGCATTCATGATTATCACGAGTCACATCAACAAATTAACAAGGAAAACGATTTAGTAATCACAGGTGAAGAATGAAAATATTATCAAATGACATAGAGGACATTGTAAAATATGTAATCTCAAAAACCACATTGAAATGTTGCAACATTCCTTCCTATTGAAATATGTTATTATGACCAAAATGCATCACAACTACACATATAGAAGCTAACTATTAATTTCATTTTCACCTATAAAAAATATTTGTAGCCTTCAAGTCCCAGTGAATTATATTTTTTTGATGCAAATAATTCATTCCATTTAAATTTTTAATCCCAACTTTAAGTGAACTTGGAAGCTAAAAAAATATTCATATGCGCTATCAAACCATTTAACTCTAGTAAACTTCACGTTATTATTAGAGTGACGATACTTACTTTTGTTCTATGTGTAATTTATTTTGAATATTTATCATTTTTATTGCCTCGACCCCTCGTCTCTACGTCTCAATAAAACTAGGTAGCAATCCCCTATCAAACAGACAAACTCTAGTCCTCGTAATTTCACGCCCGAAAAAATTAAGTATAACGAGGTCTATTTCCACATCATTTAAGTGCTCTTTTTCATCTGAATCATTCAAGTTAAGACCAAATTGCACGTAAATCTCAGTAACAAAATTTCGCTGTTGCGAACCCAGAAACTAGGCGCACATGGCCGTCGTGGCATTCATCCGCGAGGGTAGACCCCAGAGGCAGCGGATCGACCCCCCAACCCCCGCAGGCAGCAGCGGACCGACCCACCAGGTGGCAGCTGAACCACCTCCGTTGAATTACCTCCAACCTTGCTGCTCAATCGCTTAAAATAGATGGCAGAGGGCAAGGAGCGCCAGTTAGAGGCCGACAATTAACGTTTGGAGCACAATAACACATTGATAGCGAAAAGTACAAGGAGGTAGCGTTGTATACATCACAACTCGTTATGCATTGTTGTGCAATTGCCAAAGAGGTTTATGATTTAGGTATGCCGTGGTACTTGAACTGTACCTCTTCAATTATCCCTCAGGCCAAAGTTGGGCTCGGTCTTCGAGCTCTAAATTGTTCGTTTTATCCCTCAGGCCCAAGTTAGGCTGTGTCGTTCGTAATTCCAGGGGCCTGTTTGTTGCCGCCTTCTCTATCACTTTAGGGAGCGGTATTGCTTTGGATGCTAAAATTCTTGCTGGTATGCATGCGGTCGTTTTTGCACGCTCCATGGGTTGGACTAACCTTTGGGTTGAATCAGACTGCGAGCTTGCGGTCAAGGTCCTTACTTGCAGTGGTCGTGATATCCCTTGGAGACTCAAAGCTTATTGGCCGAAGTATGAGGATGCTCGTAATAATGTTACTCTCACTATCTCCCACATATTTCGTGAGGGCAATTCCATTGTTTATTATCTTGCTACATTTCATTCGGATAATGTTTGGATTGGGGGCTGTCCCATTTTTCTTTGTGCTATGCTCTATTCTGATATGAATAAAGATTATTTCCGTCTTACGAAATAATCATTCTTTTTAGAGGAGTTTCCCTTTTTCCCTTCGCTAGGGGTTTTGCCCCAAGGGGGGTTTTACCTTAACAAGGTTTTTAGTGGGGCTCCGGCCCCTGGTACGATCTGTGTACTTATGGCTCTAGGTTTTTTCCTTTTTTATTTTAGGTATCACTTATTTGGCCCGTATTGGCAGGGGTGGAGGGTGTATTGACTTGCGGATAAGAATGATCCTGATCATTCTAATATGCAGCTAGTCTTTTAGAGGTTGTACGTTATTGAGTTATCGAGCATCAATGGCGTCTTCCAACACTGCACTCGTCTGAAGAGGATTCAGGCCAAGATAGACTGCAAATCGGCTAAAGTTGCTAGACTTATGGAAGATTTAGTCAAATCTTCCATATTTATAGCACTCTACCCCTCATGCGTTCCGATATTTGAAGAGGTAGTGACCCTTGGTTTCAAGGGCACAGTGTACACTCCATATCGATGGTGGCTTAGAGATCAGTATAATCTCACCGGTGACATCTTTGTGAAGCGATGGAGTGGCCCTGCTACAGGGAGTTCCTGGGGTTAGATGATTTGCTGGAGCAATTGAATTGACTTAGGAAGATTCAACTCACCATCAACCATACAACTTCAGAAATTGCTCGCCTCGAGCAAGAGTTGACCGAGTTGACCTGAGGCTCTATGTAGCTTGTTTTTTTATTTCTTTGTTTAAGACAAGTTCATTTCAATATTTTTTTCTATACAGTGTCTTTAGGAACATTAGTAGCTTATTTGGTGTTTTTGTTTCTTTTTTTAAGACAATTCCATTTCAATATTTTTTTTTTATACATCGTCTTTAGGTACACTAGAAGCCAATTAGGCATTGATATTATTCAGTACTTATCTAATCAATTTCTATACATGTCAATTTATTAAGTTTTTTTGTTTAATTTAACATAAAATCAGACACATATCATATATTAAATTTAGACTATTGTATCTTGTGCTTTATCGATGAACATCGTATCTTTAATAATGATGATATACTATATAAGTGACGAGAGCTGATAGATAAAATACAAAATTAAAACATCTACATAACAAGTGGTGAAATAATTTCAAAATGTGTATTAAAAATTATCAATTATGAATTTATGATAATTTGAAGAATCGTCCTTTTTAGTAGTGTGTGAGTAGGAATCAACTCAAGCAACTAGAACAACACAGACATGGTATAAGAAGTGAATTATATATCCTCTTAATAAGGTTTAATCAAATTAGATAAGATAGTCATTGTTGACTAAATGCATATCCATTTATCAAATTAGTGTAATGATAGAAAAGATCTAATATACAAAATAACAAAATGAAAGCATCGAAAAAGTCTTTTATTGGCAAAATTGTCTCTTCCCTAGAAGCGGATTCTCACCATCGCGTACTTCCATGAAAAGTAGTTGTTTGCTAGTAATAACACATAGCTTATTGATTTGCTGGTGGAAATAGGTGTTAATATAGAGGTTGATTTTGTGATGGGAACACCTCTACATTGTGCAACAAGGTTTGTGCATGACAAGATTGTGAAGTTTCTGCTAGATCTTGAAGCTAATGCAAATTCTATTTATGAATTTGATGGCTTCACCCTTTTTTCATGCAATCATCTAGTTCATTTGAATACGCTAAATGTGTACCATCTAGTGGAGCATGGTGCAGATGTATACCAAAAGTGTAGTTTGATAACTCTAAAATATATTGTTTATAATAAAAAAAACTGAAGCTGGCTCTGTTTCAAAGGTTTTTCAAGATAGAACGTTATCCGGAATAGAGCCATGCTGGCGTAATTAATAACATGCAGTCTCGTGAAACTAAAGAAATGATGTTGAATTCAATTTACGATCTTTAAAATATCAGAAGCAAAAAACCAAAGATAAAATAAGCAATCGGTATTCTCCCGCGCCATCGACCTTTATAACAAAGCTTTATTTTACGCTCCATCAGATATACAACTTTTCTACAGACGATGTGTTATTTGGGGATATATGTCTACTCGTGGACGAGAAGTCTATGCTTTACATGATGCTCAAGAATGTATAAAAAATGAATTAAGCTTGGTTGATGCTCATTTAAGAGAAGGCCAAACATGTGCTGGATTAGAGAACTACCGCATGATCCTTGATGCATACAAAAAAGTTGGATCCAACAAGCAATATAATTGGAGTTGCATATAGAACTTTGAAGAAACTAGAAGCTTTGACCCTACTCAACACTTTGAAGAATTTGGACTTCAACTTTGAAACTTTCAGGTTAGACTTTAACTTTGGATCTTGATTATGATTTTCAAGTAGCAGTAGCTATCTTCCTTGTTGTTCTCCATAAATATATGAGTCTTTTTTTTCTTCATAAATGTATAATTTTGGAGATTTTTTGCATGTATATACATTAAGAGTGTTGTATTTGTATCCCCTCAAGAAAAGAAAATGGGAGGTCAAGAAAATTTAGGACTTTGTCATGGGGCTTGAAGTTAAACCGACAAAAACAAGAATTTAGGCTAAGGTGTGAAGGACATATAACCAGTTTATGAAACAAGGAAATCATGCACAATTTTGAAAAAATGTGTTAGGCTGTGGAATTTACCCCAAGTCTGTAAATAAAGAAATAATATAAATACTTATAATTAATTAACAAAGTGAAGCAAAAGAAATAAAAATTAATAGTAAAGAAGTAAATTTTTTTCTTATACTCTTTTTTTTTATAGATATTTTACCCCTTGTGCTCTAGATATAATTAGAGAGAAATGGAACAATGCTCAATGCATATCATTCAAGTGATTAAATAATGTATGAAGATAAAGCAGGAATGAATTTGTCGTACCGTTTGGACGAAAATAGTATTAAGTACATATGTATAATCAATTGTTCTATAAGTTTATTCTCAATTGATAACATAATTATTCCATTGAATGTATTTTGAGATATCATAATTTAACTTTGAGAATCTTTTAATATTGTCAACAACAATATTTTGCACCAGAACACTTTAGTCGTTCATATTTTCGAAAAATTGCAAATGCTATATGTTGATTTGTTATCACTAGTAATTTATCTTTGATCCATTCTACGTTTTTGAAAATTTTGAAATATGCTGTGGAATTTACACAAGTCTGTAAATAAAGAAATAATATAAATACTTATAATTAATTAACAAAGTGAAGCAAAAGAAATAAACATTAATGGTAGAGAAGTTAATTTTTTTCTTATACTTTTTTTTTGGATATTTTTCACGTACTCTAGATATAATTAGAGAGATATGGAACAATGCTCAATACATTTCATTCGAATGATTAAATAAAGTACGAAGATAAAGCAGGAATGAATTCGTCGTACAGTTTGGACGAAAATAGTATTAAGTACATATGTATGATCATTTGTTCTATAAGCTTATTCTCAATTGATAACATAATTATTCCATTGAATGTATTTTGAGATACAATAATTTAACTTTGAGAATCTTCTGATATTGTCAACAACAATATTGTACACCAGAACACTTTAGTCGTTCATGTTGGGATTATACTGAAAAGTATGCTTTTTACTTTGTATAATCGAAACTGAATTTTCTGACTTATTTACTGAAATAAATTGTTTATCACTGATGCTTTAAATATGATTGAATGTTATATATATTTACTGCATAACTGTTCAATAATTCGTACTTGTTACACTGTAGTTAATTTAGTGATACCAGATCACAGAAGATTAAATTTCTTCTTGTAACTATAAGTACGCCATTCACGACCTAGATGGAAATGAACAACCATCGCGAAAGGTTGAGGTGCAAGGCTCGGGATTGGTTTTGTCTTGACCAAAGAGATTACACTAGTGCATGACGATGAATTGAATAGGACCCACTGGGAGGATAAATTCTTCGTAATCGAACAAGGAAGAATTAGACCTAAGTGGTTCGTTGTTTTTAACCTTCGCGTCCTTAAATAGGATCATGTGGGATTGGTAACTATTGCTTTGACTTATCATGGGTAGCTTAATCGAGAGATTCAATACTTTTTATCTTGGGCAATATTATTGGTCACATGTGATTGCTAAGATTTAATACTTAAGAATCGTGGTGCAAGTACGCTTTTGCTTGATTTGCCCCTTGGGAGGTTCATAAGTTTTATCATACCAAATCTTGCAAGTGGAATTAGTTTCCGGTATGGATAATAATGTTGAACCGTTCCTCGACCAAGGACAAAAGATATTAATTAACGGAAAGCTATTTCAGTGGATTGAATTAATTAATGAGCTAGATAATCTTAAACACGGGAAATAATGACCGGGAGCCATATTGATTGTAATATGTGTTAAGATGGATAGTGCAATATTAATTATGTAGTGGGATTAATTAATATTTATGAGCTTGAATTATATTGTGGCTCAATATTAGATATTCAAGATCCATTAGAAGGTCAAATCTTAATTCTCCTAAAGGCCCCGAAAGAGTAGCCCAACAAATGGGAAAAGGTGATTAAAATAAAATAAATATTGTTGCTTAATTTTCCAACCAAAATTTTCGAAATTTATAGATATGTTGGGAGAAAGATTTTCTTTGAATTTTGTTATGGAATGAAGATATGTATTCTTGGAATACAAGATTATCTCATTAAATTCAAGAAATCTCCCACTAGCTTATCTATATAGTAATTTTCGAAAAATAGGAAATATAATGGGCAAGAAAGATTTTCTTGATTTTCTTGAAAAGATATTATGGAAGATATGTATTTCTTAAAATACAAGAATATCTCATAAGTTCAAGAAGATCCAAATCTTAGAATCTTGCACATTAAAATTTTCGAAAAATCCATATATATGAGGAGGTGGAATTTTTGTGGAATATTTTAATTATGGGAAAAAAAATATAGGAGATATATTCAAGATTTCTTGGTGTCCAAGAAAAGTCTTTTCCCACATTGATATTTCACTAAAAATTTCGACACCCCCTCTACTATAAATAGGGGATGATTAGTTCATTCCCAAGTACAATTCCATGTGCTGGAAAAATTAGCAAATCCACATAAGTGGTGCAACAAAGTTTATTTTTTTCCTTTTGTTAATTGTTCGACAAGTGTCCTTCCACCGGATAATTGAGCAAGGGCTAAGGGAATACTTGGGAAGTCCTTTTGGTTAGTCCGATCAACCGGGTTCTTGCCATCCTGAGAGGTACGTTCACGTAAACCCGTAGATTCCACATGCGTAGGTTTTACGTGGCTTTTTATATGCATGATATGTTGTTGCAATTATTATTTGAATTAATATAGGATTAATTCATGCTAGTAATAATTAAAGAATTAAATTTGTATTTAAATATTCATCCCGAATAGATCTGTGCAACTCATTCCCCAACAATTGGTATCAGAGCCACGGTTTCGGGCTCTAAATTTTTTAAATTGTAATTTAATTCGTGGACATTAAATTTGAAATTGGATAGTAGAACTGTTAGATCTGTTTTGCAGGTATCTAATTGTCATGGATTTTAATATTTATTTTTGCATGCATATAAACTGTGGTTTTTTAATTCGATTTGTTCGGATTTGTTTTGCCTCATGAAAAAATCCACGAGTAGACTATGATTTGTTTGATTTGATCAATGTAATAGACTAGTCTAGATCTTGGTTTATTTATTTTTTGTAAATAAATTGTAACCGGATCGGGAACGAAGAGACGAAGAATTAAAGGACAAAATCCGAGAATCAGTGTAGGCGGCGGCGGCTTGTACTGGCATTATGGGCGGGGGCGAGGCCGGGCGGCCGAGGGTGCGCGAGGAGAAGGGCCACACAAGACGGGCGGTCTTGGCCGCTCGAGCGGACGGGCGATGCGTCTGGGGATCGTCTTGGATGGAGGGATAGGGCCGAGGTCACGGGCGAGGCGGAGACGGGCGGAAATCTTTGTCGCCTACCGAGATCTGCTGATGCCGCCGACATTCGGAGGCGTGCCGAGGCATCTTGGGGCGTGGGCTCGCCGGGCGGCCGAATCCGCCGAGGTTTGTCTAGGTTAATTGGGTGGGATCCGGACGAAGCAGGATTGGTGAGTCCTTGGCGTGGAGGTTCGAGACGAAGTATTTTTTTCGAGATTTAACGAGTGGGAGAAATTCGAGACGTGTTTCTTCAAGATCAAGCCAAGAATAATCAAACCATGACAATTGGATAATTTGTGCCCAATATGTTTATTTTTCTGTTTTGCTTGATTTATTTGTGCTATCTTATGCTTTATTTAATTTGTTTAAATGTGTTTGCATGAGGGTTGCCAAATGGAAAAATTTCATCTTCAAAATTACTAAGTATGTTTAAATAATTAATTGACAATTTTATTCCGGATAATAAAATTGAATTAATTTTGACCTCCATGATTTATTTATTTGTGAATTCTTTTGGAGAAATTCCCCCCACGGGACGGTCAAAAGATAGGTTTCATATGAATGAATTCCAAATGGATGATTGTGGGTTATAACTAGTGGCGACGATGACCCTCCCCACGAGGCTCGATCAAAGCGAAATAGTAATCCTGTATTTAATCATGGTTATTACTTAGGTATAAAATTGATATGCATATACTTCCCTCAAGTCCTGTCAATTTTATATTGGTCAAAGTGGAGCCAACTATTAATCTGGATATTAAAGGTTTGTAAATGTTCTTGTTTGTAACCTGCTTGAATGTGTTTAAATAATGACCCACCCCACGTGGCTTATTTAAACTGTTTTGAGATGTTGGCTGATGCATGTTCATATTTTTTTTGAGATTTTAATATGATGCATGTGATCGAACCTCGTGATATACTTGTCTTATTGCATATAGTTGTTTATTCGAACAAAGATGTCGTTACCTTTTAATCCACTGTTATTATACTTAAAGTCAAATATGTATGGAAACTATATTGATTGGAAAATTATAATTGTCCTAACTGCACAAAAGCACAAGTGGATCCTTGACACACCAAAATCAGATGAGCCAACTGACGAGTCAAAACATGCGGGACTCGTCAGACCACCTTGCGAGAGATGTCATCGCTGAAAATGGTGGAGGGCAAACTTAGAAGGGATTACGTCCTCAAAATAGATGGCCCATCTGAACAAACTTGAGATTTCGAGTCGCAGATTATGATCCGGAGACTCGAGATGAATTTGGTACTTCACTCTGCCCAAAAAAGTTTTTTGAGCATTTTGGCCTCGCTAGCTAATTTGTTGCAAGCTTTTGGTCTCGGCAGAAATGTTGATAAGGCACCAAACTCAAGCTTTGACGGCAAGTGGTCTGTCTTCATCTTCTAGGCCAAAGGAAGGCAAGATAAAGAAGAGGAGCAAAAAGGCCATAAGCAATAAAACTCAACTGTTGCCAAGGGCAATGGTAAGATGAGGAATGCTTGTTGTGTCAAGGAAAATCCAAAGAGGAAGTGCTTAAGATGCGGTAAGAGAGGACAATGGGGTTTTTACTGTTCCAACCCCAAAAGGGATTTGAAAAGAAAGGTAATTCTCACGCACTAGTTGTTAAAACTTGTTTAGCGCCATATACTTCTCATTAATTGGGTGGTTGATACGAGATCCACTAATCATGTTGGTTTCACGGGTTCTAAATGATCGGCAAATTAGTGGAGTGAGATCCTCATCACAATCGGGCAACGTTATTTAAAAGTAGAAGACATTGCAATCTACGTAAGTGGCGGATATTGCAATGCTTACGATAGTAACGATTATTGCAATACTACATAAGTAACAGACATTGCAATGCTACATGAGTAGCGCTTAAATTAAGGGGAGAAGTGCATCTATCTTTTTGAAGATAAAGTTTTTTGAGATTATCTTTATGTTCCCGGTTTTAGAAAGAATTCACTTTCGGTTTCTAAAATTGATTAAAGGACACTAAGTTTCTTCTAATAAGAATGACATCATTTTTGAAGTGATGAGTGTATCATTACGGGACATTGATGGAAAATCTCTATACAATTAACATGCACACCACTCATGAAATGCATCCTATAACACATCAACTATTTCCCAAAAAAAAAAAGCGTGAGCGAAATACTTCTTTGGCATCTAAGATTAGGTCATATAAATCGAAAAGAGGATCCAAAGGTTGGTGAAAGATGGTTCATGGAGGCGTCTCCAAGTTGAACAAATCCCAACCGCGAATCATGTTTGGAGGGTAATATGACCAAGAGGGCATTTGGAGCCAAGGGGAATAGGGCCAAAGAAGTGTTAGAGATCGTTTACACAGATGTGCGTAGTTCAATGTCAACCAAAGCAAGAGGAGGTTATGAGTAATTTTATTGATTATTACTCAAGGTACATTTTCGTTATGAAGCATGAATCTGAGACCTTTAAGAAATTCTAAGAATTTAAGGCTCAAACAGAGAATCACAAGGAAAACATATCAAGTCTCTACGATCTGATCGTGGGGCCGAATACCTCAGCAATGAGTTTTTGAACTACTTATCCGATGAAGGATTGTATCCACCATCGCACGGGAACCCCTCAACAAAAGCGGGGTTGCAAGGAGCGAAGCAACATAATTCTTTTGGAAATGGTTAGATCAATGATGAGTTATCACGGATCTTCGAGTCGCCTGGGTCATACCTTTGAAAACAATGACTTACATTCCGAACTTGGTGCTATCCAAATCGGTTCCCAAAACCCCAAAGAATTGTGGACCGGGCGCAAAAAGTTTCCAGTATGAGACACATGAGAACTTTGGGGTGTCCGCCTACGTGTTGGACAAAGGAAATCGTAAATTGGATCCTCGATCGTAATTAAGGTTGTTTTGTAGGATACCCCGAGGGAACAAAAGGGTGTATGTTCTATAGTCCCGAAGATCAAAAGGTGGACATCAACACCCACTTTAGATTTTGGAAGAAGACTATACGAACCAAAGAAAACCCAGAAGTGAGATTACCTTAAATGAGCTTAGAGGGCAAACCTCAGTGCCAACTGTACTAGATGATATACCAAACGATACGCTTTCACAACCGGAAGCCTCGTCGTAGTGGGAGGGTTTGAGAGATTCATGGGAATAGGAGAGTCCTTGGACTTGATTCCGAACAAACTAATCGGACCCATGGACATATGATTTGAGGCACTCCAAGATAAGGATGCAGATTCTTGGCAAACAACAATGAAAGCCGAAATGGGTTCTATGTTTCATAATAGAGTGTGGGAGCTAGTCGAACCACTTAATGGGGTCAAACCCATTGGATGCAAGTGGGTATATAAGAGGAAAAGAGGACCGGATGGGAAGGTTGAAACCTTTAAAGCAAGACTAGTGGCGAAAGGTTATACTCAGAAAGAAGGGATCGATTATGAGGAAACTTTTTCGCCCGTAGCCATGTTTAAGTCCATTCGTATTCTCTTATCGATTGCTTCGCATTTCAACTTTGAAATCTGGCAAATAGATGTCAAGACAGCTTTCCTTAACGGAAGTCTTGATAAAGAGATCTATATGCAACAACCCCAAGGTTTCAATGAAACAGGCCAAGAACACCTAGTTTGTAAGCTCAAGAGGTCCATTTACGGACTCAAACAGGCATCCAGAGCTTGGAACCAAAGGTTTTTGATCTTGTAATAAAGTCTTATGGGTTTGATCAAAACGAGTTAGAAAGTTGTGTGTATAAAAAGCGTGTCGGAACTGCGTTGGTATTCTTAGTACTATACGTAGATGACATTGTGATCATCAGGAACGATGTGAAGGTGTTATCAGACGTAAGGGCATGGCTTTCAAAACAGTTTGATATGAAAGACTTAGGGAAAGCCGAACACATCCTTGGGATCAAGATCACCCGAGATCGCAAGAAAAGGATGATCGGGTTATCGCAAGTTTCATACATAGACACTGTCTTGAAACGCTTCAGCATGCAAGATTCCAAGAAAGGATTCATATTTTTCAGACTTGGAATCCATCTATCCAAGAAAATGTCCCTTAAGACGCCAAAGGAGATAGATGACATGGAAGGTATTCCTTGTGCTTCGGCTGTCGGAAACCTTATGTATGCAATGTTGTGTACGAGACCGGATATCTGCTTTGCCGTAGGCATGGTAGCAAGATATCGAAGTAACCCAGGGAAAGCGCATTGGACGACAGTTTAAAACATTCTGAAGTGTCTGAAAAGAACTCGGGATAGAATGTTGATTTATCAGTCAGATACTCCAATCCCCATCGGCTACACGGACTCGGATTTCCAATCAGGTTTAGATTCCAGAAATTATCTGCCTCAGTTAGTGTGTTTCCATTTGGGAAGTGTAGCCATCAAATGGACGAGTGTGAAGCAGAAATGCATCACTGACTCAACCATGGAAGTTGGGTAAGTAGCTGCTTGTGAAGCAGTGAAAGAACCGATTGGGCTCTAGATCTTCTTAGTGGACTTGGATGGTGTTCTAAATTTGTCTAGCAATGTCTGCTAGGGGCAGTTGCAAATTCAAGAGAACCAAGAGTCCACGAGTCAAACAAACACATTAAAGTAAAGACATCTTAAACGAGAAATCGTTAAGACAGGAGATATAGATGTGGCAAAGATAGCGTCTGAGGACAGCCTAGCAGATCCATTCACAAAGCGTCTGCCTCTGAATACATTCGAGAGACATGTGAGTGGAATGAGTGTCAAGACCGTTGCCAATCTGCTTTGAGTATAAGTGGGAGAAATTATTAGGTTCGTGTAGGTGACATTAGATGTCACGGACTACTCGAGACATGTTGTAGTATACTTAAAAGCAGACTTTGAGTATAAATGGGATATTGTTGGGATTATACTGAAAAGTATGCTTTTTACTTTGTATAATCGAAACTGAATTTTCTGACTTATTTACTGAAATAAATTGTTTATCACTGATGCTTTAAATATGATTGAATGTTATATATATTTACTGCATAACTGTTCAATAATTCGTACGTGTTACACTGTAGTTAATTTAGTGATACCAGATCACAGAAGATTAAATTAACAGTCCCTTGTAACTAAAAGTACACCATTCACGACCTAGATGGAAATGAACAACCATCGCGAAAGGTTGAGGTGTAAGGCTCAGATTGGTTTGTCTTGACCAAGAGATTACACTAGTGCATGACCGATGCGCTGAATAGGACCTACATGAGGATAAATTCTTCAGAACTGAACAAGGATGAATTAGACCTCAGTGGTTCGTTGTTTCTTAACCTTCGTCCCTTAAATAGGATCATGTGGGATTGGTAACTATTGCTTTGACTTATCATGGGTAGCGAATCAGAGAGATTCAATACTTTTTATCTTGGGCAATATTATTGGTCACATGTGATTGCTAAGATTTAATACGAAGAATCGTGTGCAAGTACGCTTGCTTGATTTGCCCCCTTGGGAGGTTCATAAGTTTTATCATACCAAATCTTGCAAGTGGAATTAGTTTCCGGTATGGATAATAATGTTGAACCGTTCCTCGACCAAGGACAAAAGATATTAATTAACGGAAAGCTATTTCAGTGGCTTGAATTAATTAATGGGCTAGATAATCTTAAACACGGGAAATAATGACCGGGAGCCATATTGACTGTAATATGAGTTAAGATGGATAGTGCAATATTATTTATGTAGTGGGATTAATTAATATTTATGGGCTTGAATTATATTGTGGCTCAATATTAGATATTCAAGATCCATTAGAAGGTCAAATCTTAATTCTCCTAAAGGCCCCCTGAGTAGCCCAACAAATAGTCCAATAACTGAAAAGGTGATTAAAATAAAATAAATATTGTTGCTTAATTTTCCAACCAAAATTTTCGAAATTTATAGATATGTTGGGAGAAAGATTTTCTTTGAATTTTGTTATGGAATGAAGATATGTATTCTTGGAATACAAGATTATCTCATTAAATTCATGAAATCTCCCACTAGCTTATCTATTTAGTAATTTTCGAAAAATAGGAAATATAATGGGCAAGAAAGATTTTCTTGATTTTCTTGAAAAGATATTATGGAAGATATGTATTTCTTAAAATACAAGAATATCTCATAAGTTCAAGAAGATCCAAATCTTGGAATCTTGCACATTAAAATTTTCGAAAAATCCATATATATGAGGATGTGGAATTTTTGTGGAATATTTTAATTATGGGAAAAAGAATATATGAGATATATTCAAGATTTCTTGGTGACCAAGAAAAGTCTTTTCCCACATTGATATTTCACTAAAAATTTCGACACCCCCTCTCCTATAAATAGGGGATGATTAGTTCATTCCCAAGTACAATTCCATGTGCTGGAAAAATTAGCAAATCCACATAAGTGGTGCAACAAAGTTTATTTTTTTCCTTTTGTTAATTGTTCGACAAGTGTCCTTCCACCGGATAATTGAGCAAGGGCTAAGGGAATACTTGGGAAGTCCTTTTGGTTAGTCCGTCCAACCGAAGTTACTGCCATCCCGAGAGGTACGTTCACGTAAACCCGTAGATTCCGCATGCGTAGGTTTTACGTGGCTTTTTATATGCATGATATGTTGTTGCAATTATTATTTGAATTAATATAGGATTAATTCATGCTAGTAATAATTAAAGAATTAAATTTGTATTTAAATATTCATCCCGAATAGATCTGTGCAACTCATTCCCCAACATTTCATATTTTCGAAAAATTGCAAATGTTATATGTTGATTTGTTATCATTAGTAATTTAACTCCGATCCGTTCTACTTTTTTGAAATAGAAATGGGAGGTAGCAAACATAATTGGAGTTGTAAGGCAATTGAAGGTGGAAAATGGAAAAATATCAAAACGTAAAAGGGACGACGAAGAAGAGACTTCTTATTTTAAATGTGGGGTTGTCTGATTTTAAGTTTACTAGTATATCACTCGTTTGCTGCACGGTTTGTAAGTATATAATAAATGTAATACGAAATGTATTCATTTACGTGTTAAATAGAGTAGAAAGAATTAATTTACCTATAATTAATATTTTTCTTTATACTCTTCTTTTTTTTCCTTTCATATTCCACGATCATATTTTTTACGATGCAATGCACATTTGTGAGCATTTTTTGTTTTTGAAATCAAGCATGGAAAATGAGTTGCATTCAAAATACTTGAAAAGTTTACATTGTTAAATAATACAAGTTTGAAAGGTATTATTTATGCATACAATTTTGAATTATTTTCTTACGAACCACGTTAATTGTCACCTGTTATTTCCCATTGTATCGAAATTTTTAAAGTGGATGTGTCAACACAAAACCGTCCATGATTGAAAAATTTGGTCCCTAACTCTTGTTAATGGTCATAACATAAGATATCACGAATAAAAAATTATGTCTATTCTAAAACTTGAAAACGAGTCTACTATATGATGGGGCCAGTCTCATTCCCGAAATGGGTAAATTGCAGATTTGGTCCCAAGATATTGGGTCCAAAACAGTTTTTGTCCCTAGGTTTCAAAATGGTCCTTTTTTTTAGCAGTTTTGGTCCCAAGCATTGGTCAAATGGATGAAAACCGTTAGCTGACCAGAAAATTATGGGATTAAATTTGCAAAAATTAAGAGATATGATACTAAAACTTAATTAATTATATATATAACCAACATGAATTCATAAATTATAAATTAATTGTAAAATTATATATATAATTTAATGTAAAATTCTTGAATTTTTTTAAAAAATATATAATTTAAAAAACAATGAATAACTTTTTTTAAATATAAATAATATAAGAATATATACATACATATATATATATATGCGTATAATTAATCTAAATTCTAAGAAATTTAAAGAATGTATATATCATATTTATATATTTTTTTTCTAATGATCAAATAATAATTTATGTAAGATAGGAAGATTTTAATAATTATATATATATGCGTATAATTAATCTAAAATCTAAGAAATTTAAAGAATGTATATATCATATTTATATATTTTTTTCTAATGATCAAATAATAATTTATGTAAGATAGGAAGATTTTAATAATTATATATATATATATATATATATATATATATATATAATTTGAGTATAATTTAAAAATAATTTACCATGCGGCCTGTTTCGTAACTATTACTTTATATTAGAACATCTGAATTTTTTTAACGAAATAACTAATACTAAATCAAATCAATTGCACAACTCGAATTTCTCTGCAATCTCCATTGCCACCAGACACCAGCCATCCTACCACGCCATCAACCAACACTCTTCTTGCAAAAAAAAAAAATACAAAAAATCAAATTCAATATCTTTTTATAACGTAAATTAATATCAAACATATAAAAATCATAGTTGTTACAGCCTACAAACTCCAGTACGATCTTCACTGCTTCTTCAATGTCATTTCAATGAATTTGTGGGGAGATTTGACCGGGGGAGGGGGGTGTTGAGTGGTGGAAGAACTGATGATTCCATTTTTAACTAATTAATAATTTATAGGTAATCTAAAAAATAAAATTTATAGAATCTGCATATATAATTAAAAAAAAATGAAATCTAAATTTGTGTAATATTGAAAAAAATAAATAATGTATATAGTCTTATACAGTTTCAAATACAAAAATTTAAATATTTTCAAACCAAGAAATAATTTATGTAAAATATATATATATATATATATATATATATATATATATATATATATAATTTGTAATATCAAACCGAATTTAAAAATATTAATTACATTCTTATAAATCTAAATTATGAAATCATGTTAAATAATTTCTGAAAAATTAATTATATAAATTTTTTTGGATAATTTAAATATACTAAGAATTAATATTAAATTTATAGCTAGGTTTTGTATGCATTAATTATAAAGTTGTAATTAATAAATTATAAATTAATTTATGTAAAATCTGAACTAAAAAAATTTATTTTTTTAATTTTTGGACCAAATCTGCAATTAACGGTGTGTGTGACTCAATTTTGTTAGAAATGGATGGAAAATCTTATGAGACCCAATTTGTCGAAAAAAGGACCATTTTGCAAATGACTCATTCTCTTGGGACCAAAAGTGCAATTTACCCTTCCCGAAATTAGCAATATTTGTCCCGATTAGTATTTTAGTTTAAAATGTGGATACAGAACTTTATCATAACCAACCTAACGTCGTTTTACAATCCAACTAAATATGTCAATTAATAATTTAATTTAAAATGATCATTACAAAAAAAAATACTTTTTTTTGTGGCGAAAATTTTCGTCATTAGAACCAAAATCTTCGTCACTAAAGATTTATAGTGACAAAAAAATTTGTCACAAGCGTCGTCACCAAAAGACCGTCACAAAAGATTTCTGGTGACGACAAGAAAATATCGTCACAATAGCTAGTATTGAAACATGTTTTAATCGCCAAAAGATAATGTTGTCGTGGCGAATTTATAAATCACTATAACCCTATATTTTCATCACTCAAAAAATATTTTTTCGTAACAACCTTGCATTTTTGTTGTTTCATGTGACAAATTCTATTTGTCAACAAAGATAATGTCACCTTGACAAAATTATTGTCACTATAACCCTATATTTTTGTCACCAAAATTATTTTTCATCACAACATCTTTATATATATATTTTTTTTTGTTTCATGTGACAAAATCTATTTGTCGCCATAGATAATGTTTTCATGACGAAATTATTGTCACTATAACCTTATATTTTTGTCACAATATTCTTGCAATTTTTTATTTCATGTGACAAAATATATTAAATCACTTAAGAAAAAGAATATTTGTGACAAATATCTTTGTCACAAATCTTAGAGCATTATCGTCACATAAACCTATTTTCATCACAAGAATTATTTATTTGGGGTGTTTGTTGGGACAACTGTGTTTGTCACTTAAGAAGTATTTATGATGAAATTGTCATCACGATAGCAACATATATTCGTCATATGAGGACTTTTTAATCAACCAAAAAAGTACAATTTTGTCACTGCAAGCTCATGTAACATAATATATTCAATTCACCAAAAAATATAAAAAACATTAGTTTAAAATTAAACAATATGCTCATTAAAACAAGTAACTGTAATCAACATAGTGTAAAACATTCAGCACCCCTAAAGTTATAAATTACTACTCAACTACTAGAGTTCATAGTCAAAATTGTCTTAAAACCTACAAAAGTATTTGCACTAAGATGCAATTCGAGTACTTCCTTATATGTCCAAAGCTCCTGACCAAATTGAGAAGTCATCTTCATTCCATATGATTTTTTTATAAACTCAAAGGTCCATTCTGCAGAACAAATAACATTTATAAACTATTAAGTCATAATATACAAGTCATAGAGAATTTATTCCAAAAAACTCAAATAAGACCAACAAACACAAATAGATTCTCATCCCCATTCTTGATAATAGTTCGACCAAAATGACATTTAAAATCAAACAATAACAAACAAATCATACTTTCAGTGCTTGAATGACATTCAAGTTGCCATAAATCTCTTGATTATAAGTTTTTAATCAAATTTTTACTATTTTATAATCATCATTCAAGATGCCGTAAAAGGCTATATATCAAATTAAACAAATGGCATCCTTTATAAGTTTCTAATCGGATTTCAACTATGAATGTGCTAAGATATTAAGTAGAAAGCAGTATGACCTTAATGCTCATGCCAAACACACACTTCCAAACGTCCAAATGCTTGCCTAAAATATATTCGCTCATCAGGTATTTGAACTGTAAAATGGGTTACCTGACTACTTTTGACCCGTCTTGCATGTTTCCAAAAGTCTCGAATTTTTACTCAGTGCCACTTCATAAAACAGGGTAGGAGAATGAACTTGATAACAACATATTCCTATCATTCTCATACAAGATTTACCCATCTAAAATGTCATGCAAATATACTCTTTTGCTTATATTGGTGCCTTAGCAGAAAATGTCATAAATATTACTCCCTCCGTCCCAAACTCTTTGTACAATTATTGTGTGCGTGATATTTAATGTAGAGTTGTTTATTAGTATTTGAAGTGATAAAATGATAAAGTGTTGAGGGTATAATAGACAATTCTGCTTTATTGTAAAATAGAATAATATTTATTAGAGGTGATAAAGTGATTAAGTGTTGAGGGTATGAGTGAGTGACATATGGTAAATAAATTGTGTTTGAGTTAAAATGAGTTTTGCCATTAAAGAAAATACACAAAAGAGTTTGGGACGGACCAAAACGAAAATTATATAAACAAGTTTGGGACAGAGGGAGTATATATTTAATGCAAACCACACTAAGTTGAGATTTGTGATTTATTATCTAGACAGAAAATAGCATGCCAAACCTTATTGCATTCATGTACTAATGACATTTATGAATTGGTTTTCTACTAATAGTTTAAACATCACTCAAAATTAGAGTTTTTCACTAATAAAGCATAGACGTCCAGCAGGAATCGATGTCCAACAAAATGTTAAAAGCATGAAGATTAATATTGCATCAAACCTGTGCAGGAGACAAGGAGGAAACCCAATCTGATTCATGAATTGGAAGAAGATCAAAGGTATTAAGCTGCCAAAAACAAGCCAAAAGTGGTAAGCTTTTAGTTTCACTAAGTAAAAGAGATTTAACATGATTTCTACAGATATTAGAGAACTAAATTTCCAGACCCCAGAAGGGAAAAATAAATAAAATTAGTTCATATGCAATAACAGCCGAAAAAGGAGTGACATAATATATAAAAAAGGGAAAACATGCCCACAAACAAAAGCATAAATACGTAACCCTAAGATTTGATTAAGCACGAAAGTAATGGCAACGCCTCTTTTTTTAATTGCTCTGTTTCTAATACAGTTCATTCGCATTAGCAATAAACTGAAAATGATACATTAATAGCTATCAAAGAGGACACACAGAAGCCTTATTGAATTAGATAAAGAAGCGTTGGTTTATAAAGAGAAGAGGATTTCAATTCTCATTCCTGAACAAAGGACATATAAATTAATCAATTGTTGGGATTGTTGGAGCCTGAGTGGAACGGGGATACAGTACGCGGGAGGCGCTCGACCTGTGCTCGTGGTCGAGCACTTATGCTCGGTCGAGCACCCCCCATCTTGTATGGAACAAGGAGCTCGATCAAGGCGGGAGCTCGGCGGTTACCTTTCGACCAAGGTCCGTGGTCGGCGATTCAAGGCTTTGTCTTGTGATTTAGGGTTTTGGCCCAATCTCATATTTAAACACTTTTGACTCATTGTATTTGGGTATCTGAGAAAATTCCGTCTCATCTAAAAGCTCGAGCTTTTAGATGAGACGGAATTCTCTCATGGTATCAGAGCTATGAGAGAATTCCGTCTCATCTAAAAGCTCGAGCTTGTAGAGAGGGTCGGGAATAATCTATTTATTTAATTTCCCTCAACACTCCCTCTCACTCGTGGGCCTAATCATTGCCTCTGCTCTCTGGAGAGGAGGCCCAAGCCCAGTGGACAATTTAAATGGGTGGAGTCTTTCCGAAAGAATCGAACCCACAACACAGGCTTCGATACCATGAGAAAATTCCGTCTCATCTAAAAGCTCGAGCTTTTAGATGAGACGGAATTCTCTCAGTATCACCAGAATAATCACTCGAAAATAGTAGATCTCCTGGCTTGGTAGTGCCCCCAGACATAGTCATTCCTGTTTTTGGGTAACCAAATTTGTATTCCTTAATATTCTTGTTTCTATTATTTTCTCTATAATTGCTGCTTTAATTCCTAACAACTGGTATCAAGAGCATCTGGTTCAAGGGATCTGGTGGGAGCAATTATGATGGTTGAATGGAAATCGTCTGTTGAGAAGTTTGATGGAACGGATTTCGGATTCTGGAAATTGCAGATCGAGGATTACCTGTACGATAAAGATCTGTATCAACCTTTGGGTTCAAAGCCTGAAGATATGAAGGACGACGAGTGGAAGTTACTGGACAGGAAGACAATGAGTGTGGTTAAATGCTGTCGCTATCCAGAACGTCGCCCTCCATCTGGTGAAAGCAAAAACCACAAAGGAGATCTTTGGAGATTTTTCGAGATGTATGAGATGCAGCGAACAAGGTTCATCGTCGGCGGAGGTTATTCAACCCGAGGATGGCGGAGAGGATCTTGTGGTAGTTAATCATCTCAACGAGTTCAATATGATCATAGCCCAATTGAGCTCGGTTGAGATTGATTTTGATGATGAGGTTCAAGCCCTAATTTTGTTGTCTTCTTTGCGAAGAAAGTTGGAGTGGGACTGAGTAGCGTCTTTAGTGCTTCGATGAGGTAAAGTGAAACTCAAATTTGATGAGGTTAGAGATCGATCATGAGCGAAGAAATTCAAGAAATATTTGGGTGGCCACGGGATCACCTTGAGTCTTGGGGAAACAGAGGCGATCTGAATCCAAAGGAAGCCAAATCGGGGTAGATCAAAGTCAAGGGCCAAAGATAAGCCCAAGAAGGACAAGAGTCAAGTTGAGTGCTACAATTGTCATGAACTTGGTCATTACAAAAGGAGTGCAAAAGGCACAAGCAAAGGCACAAGGAATGCACCAAAGAAGAATGACAACTCAAAGCAAACACCGCCATCGATGAGGGCTCGGATGCATTAATCTTGGCGTAAGCGATCCATTAGAATCGTGGGTGTTAGATTTCGGAGCATTGTTTCATTAGGCAGCTTGATCTTTGGCGTGATGGAGAAGTACACTTTAGGGAACTTTGGGAGGGTTTATCTGGTGATGATGAGCCTCACGGAAATCAAAGGGAAGGGGATGTTGGATCAAGACACCAAATGGAACTGTTTTTTGAAGTTGAAAGATGTGAGACATATTCCCGGATTGAAGAGGAATTTTATTTTGGGTTAGGTGACTTGATGATGAGGGTTACAAGGTGATCTTTGGTTGCAATATGTGGAAGATATCCAAAGGTGTCATGGTAGTGGCTCAAGGCAATAAGGAGGAGCGTTGTACATGACGAGCAACACCGGGACAACATTGCTCTTTGCGGTGAAAACGGGAATGCAAATTTGTGGCATTGTCCTCTTGGCCACATGAGTGAGAAAGGGATGAAAGTTATGTGTTCATAGGGCAAACTGCCAGACCTCAAGACAGTTGACATCGGGTTATGTGAGGATTTGTGTATTCGGAAAAAAAAAAAAGGGTGAGTTTTTGAAAGGAGGTAGAACCTTGAAGAAGTAGAAGCTGGAGTTAGTCCACAGCGACTTGTGGGGTCCAGCACCAGTGACATCCCTTGGTGGAGCATCATATTACATGACTTTCATTGACGACACTACGAGGAAGGTATGAGTTTATTTTCTGAAAAATAAGTCGATGCCTTTAATACTTTCGAAGTGGAAGGCCCTCAGAAAGCGAGGCGGGTCTCAAAGTGAAGTGTTTGAGATGGGATAATGATGGAGATACGAGCTCCGTGAGTTCAAAAAAAATGCGGAGGCGAATGAAATTGAATGGAGAAAACGTTGAGAGGAACCCCCAATGAAGCGGTGTGGCGTAGCGTATGAACAGAACCTTATGTGAAGCGTCTTTAGAAGCATGAGATTGTAGTGTGGTTTGCAAAAAGATGTTTTTTAGGAGGAGGCGATTAACCTTTGCTGCGGCTTACTTGATAAGCAGAGGACCCTCAACTCCCTTGGAAAATGGCATACCAGAGGAGGCTTGGTCGGGTAAGGAGGTAAATCTGTCTTTTCTTTGTATATTTGGGTGTGTTTCATATGTTCAAGTTGATGCTACTAGTAGAAGTAAATTGAATGCTAAATCATTTAAGTGTCGTTTGTTGGATATGATGGTGATGAATTTGGCTATCGATTTTGGGATGAGGAAATTGAAAGATAATTCGTGAGTCGAGATATCGTATTTAATGAGCGGTATTGTACAAAACGGGTTAGGGATATCAAAGAAGGTGGTTACGAGACTCGGGTTGTGGAGTTAGACATTTCGAACTTCGGTGGGAGCAAGGAGGTTCTAAATGATCGGGGAGATTGTTGGGGAAGAACCAAGTACACCACAACCAACAATTCATTGCGGAGATCCACGAGAGAACGGAGATCTCGATGAGTATTCACCTCCTCTTCATTATTTATTGTTGGTGATAGTGGTGAACCTTAATGTTATCAGAGGCTACCGCGTGAGTGAGCACGGTGAGCAAGTGGAAACTTGCGATGGATGATGAGATGAATTCGTTGATGACCAAGCGGAACACAGGAACTAGTTGAGCTCCTAAGGGCAAGAAGGCATTGCATAATAAGTGGGTTTCTGAGAATCAAAGAGGAGGCTGATGGAAGCAAGCGATACAAGACAAGACTGGTTGTGAAGGGGTTTCAGCAGAAACATGGTATTGATTATACTGATGTTTTTACTCCAACTGTGAAGCTAACTACCATTCGGTTAGTTCTGAGCTTGGTGGCTGCAGAGAACTTGGTGTTAGAACAGATGGATGTGAAAACAACCTTTCTTCATTGTGACTTAGATGAGGACATCTACATGAAGCAACCAGAAGGATACTTGTCAAAGGGGAATAATGAGCTTGTTTGCAAATTGAAGAAGAACTTGTATGGTTTGAAACAAGCTCCATTACAGTGGTACAAGAAGTTTGATGGGTTCATGCACGAGATTGAGATCAATAGGTGTGAAGCTGACCATTGTTGTTACTTCAAGAGGTATAATGGTGGTTATATCATTTTCTTTATTATATGTTGATGACATGTTGATAGCAGGACTCTAGTGCTTTCGGGGAAGTGAGCAAGTTGAAGAAGAAGTTTGTCGATAAGTTTGTTATGAAGGACCTTGGAGAGGCCAAGCAAATCTTAGGTATCGAATCGATCGTGATAAGGTGGCGGGGAAAGTTGTATCTTTCCGATGAATACATAAAGAAGGTCTTGAAGAGATTTAGTATGGAAGATGCAAAGTCGGGTTCGAGTCCGTTGGGAAGTCGGTTCAAGCTATCCAACAAGGACTCACCTAATGTGAAGAGAAGCGGAACCTACATGCAAAACACCCGTATGCTTGACAATTGTGATTTGATGTATCTTTATGGTGTGTACAAGACACGATATTGCAAATCACGATTGGGAGTGGTTAGCCAATTTATGGGTAATCAAGAGCAAGCAACATTGGGAGGCGATGAAGTGGATCTTAAGTACTTGAGAGGTACTACTGAACAAGCTTTGTGCTTTGAGGGCAAAAGCGTTGAGTTGGCAGGATATGTTGATGCAGACTTGACATCCAGTGATCTCGACAAAAGGAGGAGTACAACCGGGTATGTCTTTACTTTTGGTGGTACAACAATTTCTTGGGCTTCTAAGTTGCGAAGCTTCGTAGCTCGATCACTCTGAAGCGAGAATCGTTGCGATTCTTGAGGCTAGCAAGGAGATGGTTTGGTTGCAGAATCTTTCGTATGAGTTGGGGAAGGAGCAAAAGGATAGTATTCTGTATAATGACAGTCAGAGTGCTATTTACTTGGCAAAGAATCTGGCCTTTCACTCGAGGACGAAGCACATTAAGTTGAAGTATCATTACATTCGTTACCTCATTGAGAACAAGATCTTACAGCTAATGAAGGTCTGAGGAAGTGAGAATCCTGCTGACCTGACCTTAGAAAAGTTGAAGTTATGCATGACTTCAACTGGCCTTGGAAACTGAGATGAAGGCCCGACACTACTACCAGTGAGAGAGACCGTTGAAACGGAGGAGACAAGTTACATTTTGAGTCAGTCTCCAGGTGGGAGATTGTTGGGATTGTTGGAGCCTAAGTGGAACGGGGATGCAGTATGCGGGAGGCGCTCGACCTGTGCTCGTGGTCGAGAACTTATGCTCGGTCGAGCACCCTCCATGCAGCGCAGACAAGGCACTCGATCAAGACAGAACTCGGCGATTACGCTCGACCAAGGCCGATGGTCGAAAGCGCCCAAGGCCTATGCACGGATTTAGGGTTTTGGCCCAGTCTCATATTTAAACACTTTTGACTCATATTTAAACACTTTTTACTCATTTTCCGAAGGCTTTGGCTTGTGATTCGATTTAACCTGGGTAACCAAATTTGTGTTCCTTAATTCTTGTTTCTATTATTTTCTCCATAATTGCTGCTTTAATTCTTAACATCAACATCATCTAGCCCATATTGCAAATCTTGATTGTAAATAAAGAATAACCAAACTATACACTCTGCCTTCAAGCAATAAAAGTTTAACAATGTACAGAAAACATTAAAATGAGTTGCGCTACACCCACTGGAATCTTGGAGAACTAAAACTGCCTATATCAGTACGCACACGATTACAGAGTCCATTAGAGAGATGATAAGGAAAACAGACTTCAAGGTAGTAATAAAGCAGATGGAGCAATTCATTTGGTTCGTTTTTCAGACTATTTAAAACTGAACACATGGAAATTTAGTTGCAAAACTCACAGCAAAATCTTTTAGAAAGGCGTCAAAAATATGAGAAAGAAGCATTTGATAAGTATCACGTGCAGGAACTACAGTAAAATCATATCCCAACAATTCATAATAACAGTTATAAATAAAAATTATAAATAAGAACTGTGCTTATCAGCCTAAACTCCAGAATCAGTCAATCAGCAAGAAAGTCCGCAAATAGTAAAATGCACAACAACTATCTCACGTGCTGAGAAAGACATACCTCAGTTTCAAATTAGTCTTTCCAGAACTGCACCTCTGGGGAAGAAGAAGAACAACCTTCGGCTAAGCCGTTGTAGTTGAATAATTATTTTATAGTGAGTAATATGATTTTTGGAAAACTCTTTAAGAATAACGTTTTAGCTAATTCATATTTATTACGTAAATTTATATTAAATTCATGTGTTAAGTATTGAAAAATTCTTTATACGAATTATTTAAATATTAATATAAATTGTTAATTTGATTTTAAATGTGGACGCATTTCAAAATATTCATTGTCACTTTTTTCGTAAAATTTGAATGCTATATTTTTTTTAAAAATAGCCAAAAATATTCATGGTCATTATTTCTTTTATTTTGAATGCTAATGTATCCCTACGCATAACTGACATAAGTTTAGTAAAGAATTAGTTTTTTTTTTCAAAAGTAGCATATTTTATGGTTGTGGAACGAAAATATATATGTTACACATGTGTATCAAGTTATTTATATATAAAATTACATATATCCTAACAAACTTTAAGAACTAAGATTGATACAATATTCTCCTCAATTGAAATTATTTATGACAATTATTTGTCCTTCCTCGTTTCTTATTGTGTATGGGAGACATTATGTATTATGTTCTGTAAAAAAAAAAAAATCTAAACATCAGAATATTATGTAACTATAGATCTGTTATCTGTGAGCTATCTCAGCCGAAAGATGGTGAATTTGATTGTGATAATCATTGAAAATCAACAGTCAATAATTTCATCATGGATTTTCATATAGGAAATCTGGACTCAATCTAGTTAAACAAATAAATATTAATAAAGGTAATCAATGGTTTAAAAGGAAAAAAATAATATTATAAAAATAACGAAAATATATAAGTGTAATATTAGGAATAACTTACCTTGCTTTGAAATCTTGTATTTCCTTTTACGTCAAAGAATGGATGATTTTGAGGGATTAAATGCCTTTGTTGATCGATATGGTATCTTCACAACAGGATGTTGAATTAGAAATACATATATTTATCGTTAAAATATAATTATTTAGAGGCATAAATTTAAAAAAAAACATAATATATAAATTATACCAACAAAAAAGCTTCGGGCGAAACATTTGTAAAATTATCACTGGAGCCTCTTCACCTGTTTCTTTCTTCACTTTGAATATTTTATCTATGAATTCTTCCCATAATGTAACTGTCATACGATTACCCCTACATATTGAAAAAAAAAAAAAATTATATATACATGTTTTGGAATAAAAAAATAAACGCATTTCATATATAAACTTATGAATAAGTAATAAATAAACAATACTTACTCTGTATCTTCCAAAATTAACTCCATCATCCTCACTTTTGCTAATTTGCCCTTAACATACTTAAGTGACACTTTGCTAGCATTGACAATGATTCCAATAATATCTGTAAAAAAAAATGTAGATATATTGACACTTATATTCAAAGGAATTGGAAAAAAAAACATTAGAATTACCAATTAATTGGGTGTCATCCAATGATGTTGCAGAAATCAAGTCAACATAGCTCTTGAAGTTGTACATATTACACAAGAAATTTGAATCGAAGAACTCTGTTACGAATGATGCAAAGCCACCTGGAAGCAGCTAAGCGAATTCTTAAGTATCTGAAAGGGACAGTAAACCTTGGTTTATTCTACCCATCAGATGATAATCTAGAGCTTAGTGAGTATTTGATTATGATTATGGAGGTTGCAGAATAGAAAAGTCAACCTCAGGTACATGTCAATTCTTAGGAAGTAAACTGATCTTTTGGTTTTCAAAGAAACAGACATCTGTTGTCACATCTACTACTGAAGCAGAATACATGGCCACAGGAAGCTGTTGTTCCCAACTGCTCTAGCTTAATCGTGGTGAGGATTATAACATTGTAATTTCTGACGTGCCCATATTCTCACGATAATAGTCTTATTGCAATCACTCAAAATCCAGTTCTACACACAAGATGCAAGCATGTGGACGTCAGACATCATTTCATAAGAGATCATGTTGAAAAGAAGAATATCAGAATGGAAAAGATCCATACTGATAAGTAGAGAGCTGATATCTTAACCAAGCCACTAGCTGAAGTAAGATTCAGAGAACTATGTAATGAGCTAGGACTTCTGGACTTAGGAGAAAGTGCACCAGAAATCTTTGGTGGACTGGTCTCCAAGACCAGTTGGTTAAGAAACTGACCAGAAAAGAAGGATCCGTTGAGAAATGGAACCTCAACTGATCAGGGAGGATCAGTCAGGAACTGATCAGAAAAGGGATAATAGTTGAAAGGGGAACTTCAACTGATCATAAAGGATCAAAAGAAACCTGATCAGAGAAGTGGGATATTGTTGGGAAAATACTAAGGATTAGGCAGAAATTAAGATCAACAGAAATCAGTTAGACCTGAACAAACTTCATGTGGTATTGACTGATTACAATATCAGTCAATCAGATACGCATTTCTGTTCCTTTATCTTTCTGTTTACTCATATGCAATTATATGATCTTATTTGCTTTTATTGTACACATATTTTTTATGGGCATACCGCAAAGCATTTAATGCGGATGTGGGAAATATGTATTAATTGCTATTTATTACGTTTTTAAATCCAAAAAGCTATCGTGTCCTAAAATCACGATTTGTTGAAAAATTTGTGGTGCCCGGATCTATTCGAGGTGTATTTAAATACGTATTTAAATTATTCAATTAATTACTAACATGAATCAATCCTAAATTAATTCAACATAATAATAAAATAAGCAACAACAATATGCGTACACGTAATTCACGTAAATCCTAAGCATACAGAATCTAGGAATTATTTAAATTACATACCTCTTTGTAGAGACAACCCTTGAGACGATGGATCAACCCAAAGTGCCTTCTCAAATATGTCCCAAGTCCACGAACGTAATCCGGGGGGAGGATTCTCACGAATGATTTTAATAAAGGAGAAAACTAAAAATATTTTCCACCACCTTTGTGGATTTCTAATTTTTCCAACACATGGAATTGAATTGGGGATGAAAAATTATCCCCTATTTATAGGACTAGGGGGGACGAAAATTTAGCCTTGTTGGGCTATTGGGAAATTTTCTTGCTTCTCCCTCAAGATAAAATCTTGAATATATCCAATATATTCTATTTCCCAAAATATCTCCCAACAAAATCTTCTCCTCCCTTCTTGTCCATTATTTTCGAAAATATCAAATAAAATAGGGAAGAAATAAGATCTTATACATCTTGAATTTATGGGATAAACTTGTATCTCAAGAATACTTATTCCATAAAATCTTTCAAAGAAAATCAAGAAAATCTTTTTCTCTCTCCTACTCATTATTTTTGAAAATAATTATGGAAAAATAGGCAATAATATTTTCTTCTCCTTTTCATTAATTGGACTTTAATTGGGCTATTTGAGGGGCCCTTAGGAGAATTAAGATTGGACCTCCAATGGGCTATGAATTTATAATATTAAGCCAAAATATTATCCAAGCCCATTAATATTAATTTACTCCACTATAAATTCAATATTGAACTATCCATCTTAATCCATATTACGATGCTGCAATAATATGACTCGGTTATTATTTCCGTGTTTAAGATTATCTAGTCCACTAATTAATTAAGCCAACTGAAAAAGCTTTATATTAATTAATATCTTTATCCTTGGAGTAAAGACAACTCAACATTATTATCCATACCGGAAATAAATTTTCACTTGCAAAATTTGGTATGATAAAGCTTCTGAGCCCACCAAGGGGACAAATCAAGCAAGACGTGCTTGCACACGATTCTCCATATTAAATCTTAGCAATCGTCGTGTAACTAATAATATTGCCCAAGATATAAGGTATCGAATCACGTTGACTCTCTTCCCATCATAAGTCAAAACAATAGTTATTAATTTCACACGATCCTATTTAAGAAACGGAGATTAAGAAATAACGAACCACTGAGGTCTAATTCTTCCATATTCAGTGCTGAAGAATTTATCCTCCTGTAGGTCCTATTCAATGCATCATAATGCACTAGTGTAATCTCTTGGTCAAGAAAAGCCAATCTGAACTTTACACTTCAACCTTTCACAATGGATTGTTCATTTCCATCTAGGTTGTGAATTTATACTTAGTTCAAGAAGGAATTAATTTGATCTTAGTGATGCGGTATCACCAAATTAACTACAATGTAACGTCTTATTTATTGAGCGGGTATCAAATAAATATATATAACATTCAATCATATTTAATGCAACAATGGAAAAATAATTTATTTAAGCAAATAAATAAGAAATTCAGTTTGGTTATACAAAGTAAAAAACATACTTTCCAGTATAACCCCAACAATCTCCCACTTATACTCAAAGTCAGCTTTTAAGTATACTACAACACGTCTCGTGTTCTACGTGATATCTAATGTCACTCACACGAATCTATTTCTCCCACTTATACTCAAAGTAGATTGGCAATGCTCTTGACACCAATTCCTTCCACACGTCTCTTGAATGTATTCTGAGGCAGACCTTTTGTGAATGGATCTGCTAGGTTGTCTTTCGATGCAATCTTTGCCACCTTTATGTCTCATCTCTTAACGATTTCTCGTATAAGATGGTATTTTATTTCTATGTGTTTGCTGACTTTATGGGCTCTCGGTTCCCTTGAATTTGCAACTGCTCCGACATTGTCACAGTAAACTGTGTTTGTGCTGGGCAAATCCGGAACAACGTCTAAGTCCACTAAGAACTTCTTGAGCCAAACTGTTTCCTTTGCTGCTTCACAAGCAGCTACGTATTCGGCTTCCATGGTAGAATTAGTAATGTATTTTTGCTTAACGCTTCTCCATGTCATGGCTCCTCCTCCCATGAAAAACACACTACCCGAGGTTGACTTCTGAGTCTAAGTCGATTGAAATCTGGTCGGAGGTAAGCAAGCGGGATTAGACTGTCTGACTAATAAACTAACATTCTGTCCCGTGTCCACTTCATATACTTCAGAATGTTTTTAACTGCAGTCCAATGCTATTTCCCGGGGTTACTTTGATATCTCGCTACCATGCCTACGACAAAGCAGATATCCGGTCTCGTACACAACATTGCATACATTAGGCTTCCCACAACCGAAGCATAAGGAATGTTCTTCATGTCATCTATCTCTTTCTGCGTATGTGGACACATTTCTTTGGATAGGTGGATTCCGTGTCTGACAGGTACAAAACCTTTCTTGGAATCTTGCATGCTGAATCACTTCAAGACAGTGTCTATGTATGAAGCTTGTGAAAGACCGATCATTTTTTTCTTGCGATCTCGAGTGATCTTGATCCTAGGATGTGACCAGCTTCTCCCAAGTCCTTCATATCAAACTGTTTTGACACCCATGCCCTTATGTCCGATAACATCTTTACATCGTTCCCAATGAGCATAATGTCGTCTACATATAGTACTAAGAATACCAAGTCAGTTCTGTCACGCTTTTTATAAACACAACTTTCGAAATTGTTTTGATCAAAGCCGTAGAATTTTATAACCTGATCAAAACATTGATTTCTAGTACGGGATGCTTGCTTCAGTCCATGAATGGACTTCCTCATCTTGCAAACCAGACGCTCTTGGCCTTTTTCAATGAAGCCCTCGGGTTGTTGCATATAGAATTCCTCGTCAAGACTTCCGTTAAGGAAAGCTGTCTTGACATCCATTTGCTAGATCTCAAAATCTAGTTGCGCAACAATCGACAAGAGAATGCGTATGGACTTGAGCATGGCTACAGACGAAAAGGTTTCCTCATAGTCGATCCCTTCTTTCTGAGTGTACCCTTTCACCACGAGTCTAGCTTTGAAGGTTTCCACCTTCCCGTCCTATCCTCTTTTTCTCTTGTATACCCACTTGCATCCAATGGGTTTCACCCCATTAGGTGGTTCGACTAGCTCCCACGCTTTATTGTGATCCATTGAACCCATTTTGGCTTCCATTGCAGTTTGCCAAGAATGTGCATCCTTGTTTTGGATCAACTCGTTGTACGACCATGAGTCTGATTCTTCTCTGGAGATCAAGTCCAAAGACTCTCCTATCCCCAAGAATCACTCGGGTTATCTAACAACCCTCCCACTGCGACGAGGTTCTGGTTGTGTAGGTGTGACGCTTGGTATGTCGAAACATGCGGTCGGGAAAAGGAGTTGGCCCCTAAGTTCTTCTAAGGTAATCTCACTTCTAGGCTTTCTATCGTTCATATAGTCTTCTTCCAAGAATCTAAAGTGTCGTCTTTTATTACGACCTTTTTGATCTTTGGGACCATAGAACATCATCCTTTAATTCCCGGGGTATCCTATAAACAACCTTAATTCGAGCGTGCATTCAATTTTCACGGCTTCCTTGTCCAACACGTATCTTGCGGATACCCCAATTCTCATGTGTCCCAAAATTTGGGTTTTAGCCATCCACAATTCTCTAGGGGTTTTGGGAACGATTTGGATGACACTAAGTTTAGAATAAGCCATTTGTTTCAAGCGTAATTCCCCGAAACGATTTTGGCAAATCCAGAACTCATCATTGATCGACCATTTCAAAAGTGTTACATTTTTTCTTCATTCTCGCAACCCCATTTTGTTGAGGGGTACGGGTGCGATCAACTGGGACGTAATCCTTCCCGTCGACAAGTAGTTCAAAAATTCATCACTGAGGTATTCGCCTCCACGATCAGATCGTAGAAACTTGATACTCTTTTCCTTATGATTCTCTGCTTGAGCCTTAAATTCTTTGAATTTATCAAAGGTCTCAGATTTATGCTTCATTAGGAAAACATACCCATAGCGTGAGTAGTCATCGATAAATGTAACTAAATACTCGTAGCCACCTCTAGCTTTGATCTGCATTGGACCACACACGTCGGTGTGAACGATTTCTAACACTTCTTTAGCTCTAAGCCCCTTGGCTCCAAATGCCCTCTTGGTCATTTTACCCTCCAAACATGATTCGCAGGTTGGAAATGGTTCAACCCGGAGGGACTCCAATGAACCATCTTGGACCAACCTTTGGATCCTATTTGGATTAATATGACATAATCTTAGATGCCAAAGAAGTGTATTATTTACATTAGTTGAACATTTTCTTTTAGTGCTCGAAATGGTCGATGTGTTACATGATGCATTTTGTGAGTGGTGTGCACAGTTAATAGTATAAAGATTGTTCGGTAAAGTTCCATGACAGATAAACACATCGTTATGAAAAAATAGTAACTTTTCTATTAAAACAAACAGAATATCCATCAGAAAATAGTTTAGAAACATAAATAAGATTTTTTTTTTCCGAAAAACAAGAACTTAAAGAATATCTCTTAAAATTAAACTTATGTCTTCAAAAGATAGGTGCACGTCTCCCACTGCTTCAGCTTCCACTCTCGTAGCATCGCCTAGCTTGATGAGGATCTCACTTCCACTAAGCTGCCGGGTCCGTTTGAACCCCTGTAAGTGAAACAAACATGATCGGTGGATCCGTATCCACTACCCACGAATGGGTAGCATACGCCCGCTAAAGTTTTTGACAACTAGTGTGTGAGAACTACCTTTATTTCCATTCCGCTTGGGTTTGGAACAGGCCGTCCTCCAATGTCCTTCTTCACCATATTCCAAATATTTCCTCTTACTTAGACCTTCATTCTTGATGGAATTTGAGTAGAATTTGTTTATCCTTTTTGTCTCCTCATCATTCTTACCACCAATTGTCCTAGAATGAGAAGAAGACTCGTTTGCAACCAAGTTCACTTTCTTTCGCTCTATTTCCTCTTCGACCAAAGTAAGAGCATTTACAAGATCATCCACTAGTAAATTCCATATCTTCCATTAGATACTTTACATAGGGGTGATCATAGCTCTTTGGCAGAGAATCGAGAATGAAATCAACTTTAGTTTTGAAATCACATTTTTCGCCAAGAATTGCAAGTTCCTAAAAAAGAACCGTAATCCTAAGAACGTGCTCTCTTGCGGTCGTTCCTTCTTTCATTTTCAGCTTGACCATGTCATGCCTGATGCTTTGGATTGCCATATGGGCCGGATGTGCAAACATCGCTTCGAGATTTTTCATAATGTCTGCAGCTGATTCAAATCCTTGATGAAGGCGTTTCAATAAATTCGACATATGTGCCAAGATTATATCTTTCATCAATTCATTGGCCAACTCCCATTCATTATAGATCATCTCTTCCCATATACTAGCATTCCTAGCTGGTTTTTTGGGTTTTGGCGTGTCAAGTACCCATTTGGATTGTTGTGCCGTTAGGACAATCATAAGTTTTCGTTTCCAACTAAAATAGTTTACTCGAGTAAGCAAATTGTCTTTCAGTATATTGAACAGTGGATTAAAAGGTTGTGACATGATGAAACTGAAATAAACATACATCTTGTGTCAATATCCTGATCAACACAAAGAAAATCACATAATTCGATCACATGAATCATATTAAAATCTCAAAAAAAATATGAACATGCATCGATAACATCTTAAAATAGTTTAAATGAGCCGCGTGGGTGGGTCATCATTTAAATCACATTTAAGCGGGGTTACAAAAAGAAAACGATTACAAACCTTTAATTAAAAAATTAATTAATAGTTGGCTCACTTGACCCAATATAAATTGGCGGGGACTTGGAGAAATATATGTATATCAATTTTATACCTAAGTAATAACCATGATTAAATAAAGAATTATTATTTCATTTTGAACGAGCCTATTGGGAGGGTCATTGTCGCCACTAGTAATAATTCACAATCATCCTTTTGAGAATTTATTCATGTGAAAGCTTTCTTTTGGCTGTCCCTTAGGGGAATTTCTCCAAAAGAATTCACAAATAAATTAATCATGGAGGTCAGAATTAATTTGATTCAAAACTAAATTTGTTGGTCCGGTCTTAACGAAGTCTCACACGTGTATGGGGAAATACATGTGTTTGATGATTTTTTAAAACTTTTCTTTTCATCGAGGTCGGATGAGTCGAGGTTATCGATGATTTTGCTTCGGAAGCATGGTTTTCGAGTCAAAGTTCATCGAGACAATGATCTGCCGCTTTCAGAAGCTTGATTAGCCCAACCGAGCCTCGAGTTTATCGAGAGATCTGGCGCTTGGATCGGATAATTATCTTCTTGAACCCTCAAGAGAGTTAGTTCGATTTGGTAACTATCTCTGTTAAATTTACTCAAGTGTCTTGGAATGATTAGCCCTAAGTTTATACTCGTTTTAGCTTTCTTTGAAAAATCTTCCTTCAATAAAACAAATTGATTAAGACCAGGATCAATTTGATGCAAGTTCGATTGGATTGGTTCAATGAATATCGATGAACTATGCTTTCGGTGAAAAACATGCAACAAATAATAATGCAAGACTGTAAAGCAAAACAACACAAAGAATTATAGTGGTTCGAGACTCAAGCTCCTACGTCACTCTCACCGATCTTGGAGAAATTCTTAACCACTCCTAAAGCTTCGCATCTTACTCATTTGTAGCTTACTCACTTTTCTACCTTGAGTTTTTCGGGTCGACTCACATTGCGACTTACTAACTCAAACACACACAAGTGTTCGGGATTACCAAGTAGCTTACTAACTTCTTCTCAGAGTTTTTTGGCTAACTCACTGTAGCTTACTAACTCTTTACAACTCTAACTCACCAACAAAACACACACAAACTACCTTAACAAAGGGTTTGGGTTTTGGGTTGGTTTCCAACTAGGGTGAGATATCCTTTACAATAAGAACTAATGCAAAGGCTAGAATATCTCTTCTAAGCCTTGGATATATCTATCACTCTAGGCTTAGAATAATGAGCTCTCTCCAATGTGAAACACTGGGGGAAATTCTAGGTTTTTCGAAAGTGCTTCAATTTGCAATAATCTGAATGAGCTCTTGAGTTGCTTTGAAATTTTCCGTGCCCTCTCAATGTAAAGGGTCACTGGTATTTATAGGCAACTTCACCAAGGTCACTCTTTGAAAACTATCCGTTGGAAGAGATAACTTTATGAGTTTTCTCTTCTGGTGTTTGTTGAACGGCTATATTTAAGGTTTGAACACTCCCTTGCATGTTTTAGGAAATATGCAGTCATGTAGACAATCACCAATTTTGCGATGCGGAACTTAGTACTATCGACATGATTCAGTCTGTCCCGCTTTCGATTGTCGATAAAATGCTGATGTTGTCTTCCTCTGGATTGGTTCTTGTCTTCGGTGAATGTAGACAAACAAAATAGCTCTTTTTGGTCAATCTCCTGAATGAGACAACCTTAAACAACACTTAGACTTAGTTCCTTTTGTCCTGATATATGAATGTTTTGGGCAATATCTACTTTTTACGAATATTTGCGTTTCTCGCTTTTTTATAGTCTTGAGATAGATTATATTGGTGCCTCGAACATTGAGGTTATCTTTGAGTATTGATATCTTACTAAGTCTTGATTACTCTTTGGGTCTTGATATCTTACGAGTCTTGATGTCTTGATGACATCTTGAGTCTTGATGTCTTGATGACATCTTGAGTCTTGATGTCTTGATTTCATCGAGTCTTGGTGACATATCTTGAGTCATCAGTGTCTTCAGTTACTTACTGAGTCTTCAGTGTCTTCAAAATCTAACGATCTATATCTGTGACTATACATAGTGCGAGATAACTTCTGAACAATCTATTTGAAACCCGACTCGATCTATCAAGATTATCTGAACATGCCATACTCGGGGTTTTTGGGATCTAATCAAAACTTCTTTATTAAATTCATCTCCAAAAAAAAAAAAAATTAATTATATAAAACATACTTAGTAATTTTTGAGTTTGAGATTTTTCACAAGCAATTCTCATGCAAACATATTTAAAAAAATTAAATAAAGCATAAGAAAATACAACAATAAACCAAGCAAAGCAGAAAACAAATATATTAGGCACAAATTATCCAATTGTCATGGTTTGATTTTCCTTGGCTTGATTTTGAAGAAACACGGTCTTGAATTTCTCCCTTTTCAAGGGCTTCGCCCTCGTGCCCGCCAGTCCGGTTTCGCCCAGACACCACCGCTCAGCGCTCGACCCACTTTGGCACCATGTGCCACGCCAGACATACTCGGGACGACGTCCAGCGTCACGCTAGCGTGCCTCTTCTGTAGGCCCTTAACGAAGGTTTAGTGAGGGTTGAAGTCTGTAGAGGAGGGTGAATATACTTCAATCACTTTTTGTGAGATCAGATGTGAAACAACAAGTAATTTTGATCAGAGTGTGAGTGAAGCAGTACGAACTAATATCGACTTACTGATCGCTGGTGAGCAGATCAGTTTGGCGTCTATCAATTCAACTGTTGGTGCGGAAGATAAGTTAACTCGTGTGAAAAACCAGTTTGCTCAAATCAGATTCCGAGTGATATGTTTTAAATCAGATGACAAAGTGTCAAACTTATCAGATCAGTTATTTGGTGCAAATTTGATCCAGACTCAGAATATGCATGTAAAGTTAAAACCAGGTAGTGTGCAAAGTGTAAAGCAGATAAGAACAAATAAGGCACACAAGATTTTTATAGTGGTTCGGACAATTTATCCTACGTCCACTCTTCCCTATCAGCAGGGGCACCAACTTAACCAAGTTGGACTTAGTTTAATGTGTTAGTCCAACACAGTACAATCAGATGTTTCAAGAGTTCTCACTCAACCAATCCCAGAAATCAGAAACTAGAAACCCTAGTCTGAAATCTTGCTAAACAAACTTAACCTAACTTTTGGTTTTGGGTATAAGATTTGTTGTGTTCAACTGGAATTCTATCCTAGTATTTGAGTAGCCTAAAAAACTAAAGGATAAGAATTCTATGCTAAGAACTATGGGATGAACACATAAAATATTCTTGATTTTGTGTTGTTCTTCGTGAGGAAATGCGGATAAGCTTGAGCTTGATGATAATTTAAAGTAACCTTACTATGAAGATTAATCCCATATTTATAGACCTTGAAATTAAAGAGCCGTTGGAGAGCAATTTGAATTCGAGGGCTATTTTAGGTAACTTGCGTGATTTGGATTGCTTTCGAGGTAGGCCATGTCGTCTCTATGTATATTTGTCCTTTGTAGCCATTTGCTCGATCGCTATATCCTCGATCGTCAGATCAGACATCTTGTTGTACCGGTTTATTCGCAAGCGGACAAACAAGTATTCTAAAGAACTCCGATCAATATAATAGCGAGAATGATAAACAAACACGATTTGATTATCAGGTCACTTCGGTGAAATAGACTACGTCGGGGGGCTCCAAGCGAGGATATTCTTGTATTATTTACGCCAGGATTCTAAAGAGTTCGATCCTTTACAACGTACATTACAAGTAATATTTTTATGATTACGTAACTAGGGTTACAGATCTTAATGGGCTTCTCCTCGTGGACCAACTAGGGTTTCCTTCTTGTTCATAAAGTCACTACAGAGATACACATGTTGGGATTATCTTTGGAAAGTATGCTTTTTACTTTGTATAATCAAAAATGAATTCGGACTTATTTTTGAAATAAATTGTTTATCATCGATGCTTTAAATATCATTGAATGTTACATATATTTATTGCATATTTGTTCATTAAATAAAGACGTTACATTGTAGTTAATTTAGTGATACGGATCACGAAGATTAAATTAACTTGATCCTTGTAACTAAAAAGTACACCATTCACGACCTAGATGAAATGAACAATCCATCGTGAAAGGTTGAAGTGTAAGGCTCGGATTGGCTTGTCTTGACCAAGAGATTACACTAGTGCATGGTGATACCTTTGAATAGGACCTCTGGGAGGACAAATTCTTGAGGCCCGAACAAGGAAGAATTAGACCTCGATGGTTCGTTATTTCTTAATCTTCGTTCCTTAAATAGGATCACGTGTGGTTGGTAACTATTGCTTTGACTTATCATGGGTAGAGAATCAACGAGATTCAATACTTTTTATCTTGGGCAATATTATTGGTCACATGCGATTGCTAAGATTTATCACGGAGAATCGTAATGTCTAAAATGCTTTGTTCGATTTGCCCTTTTGGGAGGTTCATAAGCTTTATCATACCAAATCTTGCAAGTGGAACTAGTTTCCGATATGGATAATAATGTTGAACCGTTCCTTGACCAAGGACAAAAGATATTAATTAACGGAAAGCTATTTCAGTGGCTTGAATTAATTAATGGGCTAGATAATCTTAAACACGGGAAATAATAATCGGGAGCCATATTTGGTAATATGGGTTAAGATGGATAGTGCAATATTAATTATGTAGTGGGATTAATTAATATTTATGGGCTTGATTAATATTGTGGCTCAATATTGATAATTCAAGATCCATTGGAAGGTCCAATCTTAATTCTCCTAAAGGCCCCCTAAGTAGCCCAACATATAGTCCAATAACTGAAAAAGGTGTTTAAAATAAAATAAATATTGTTGTTTTTTTTCCTAATTTTCAAAAATTATGGATAAAAGGGGAGAAAGATTTTCTTTGAATTTTGTTATGGAATGAGGATATGTATTCTTGGAATACAAGATTATCTCATTAAATTCAAGAAATCTCCCACAGTTATCCATAAAGCATATTTTCGAAATTTTGATAATTAAGAGAAAGAAAGATTTTCTTGAAAATATATTATGGAAGATATGTATTTCTTGAAATACAAGAATATCTCATAAATTCAAGAAGATCCAAATCTTGGATTCTTGCCCTATAATTTTTGAAATTAATCCATAACAAAGAGTAGGTGGGATTTTGTGGAGTATTATAATTATGAGAAAAAGAATATAGGAGATATATTCAAGATTTCTTGGAGATCAAGAAAAGATTTTCCCACATTGTTTTTGCCCTAAAAATTCGACCACCTCCACTCTATAAATAGGGGATGATTCTTTCATTCCCAAGTACAATTTCATGTGCTGGAAAAATTAGTAAATCCACAAAGGTGGTGCAACATAATTTATTTTCCTTTTGTTAATTGTTATGGCGTCCTACCTTTAGGATAGTCGAGCGAGGATTAAGGAAATACTTGGAAAGTTCTTTTGGTGTGTCTAACAAACAAAGCCATTGTCGTCCCCAAGAAGTGCGTTCACGTAAACTCGTAGAATTCCACATCTCGAGGTTTTTCGTGAATTGATTATATCATGATTTGTTGTTGGATTATTATTTGAATTAATATATGATTAATTCATGTTAGTAATAATTATAAAAATTAAATTTGTATTTAAATATTCATCCGAATAGATCAGTGCAACTTATTCCCCAACATCGACCAATTTAAAATAAAGATTCAAAAAATAAAAACTAAATAAAAAATGGTTCAATCGATTTACCGGTTACCAATTCAGACCGATTTTTCCAGTTCTGACCGTTTTTTTCCGGTTCAACCGAAAATGATTTTTGAGGGTAATCAAACCGGTTCTATAATAATCCAAAACTAAAAAATAAGATTTAATTCATAATCCAATAATGATTAAGTTATGGGTCAATAAGAATATATTTGTGCGAAGATTTTAATTTTGCAGGTGACGGACGAGTGTTTTGAGCCAGAAACACTTATTAGCACTATCATTAATGATCAATTGAAGGTTCGATTAATAAATAAATGGAATGAATAATTATTAATTAAGAAAAGATGAAGTTCAAAATAAGTCCTTTTATGCTTACTATTTTATAAATGCGTCTTAATTTAATTTTTCGAAAATTAAAAATGCGAACAAAAATATCGAAATTTTCAACGAAATCCATACCGCTTTACACCGAGGGGGCCACCACTTGGCAGCCCCAAAAGCCACGAAAATCAACTCAAAATCCCCCCCAAATTCAGCCCAAAAGATCAACCCCCATTTTATGGGATTTTGCCCCATATCTCCCACACACTTGGAAAAAAAAAGTACTACCTACTCCTTTCTTAATCCATCCTATCATCCATCTCATTTCATCCTTCCTTAAACACCTCCACACTCCCTCAAGCTCATTCATCCATTTTAAAAAGAAAGTTAGAGAGTAAGAGAAAGGGAAGAACCCTCTTCCTTCAAGGTAATTAACCAAACATTCTTCATCTTATTTGTTATGATGATAAAAATGGCAAGACTAGGTAGTTTTTCTACATACTCCCATGAGTTTTTATGTTTACATGTTGATGGATTTGAAATTAATCCATAACAAAAGTAGGTGGGATTTTGTGGAATATTATAATTATGGGGAAAAAGAATATAGGAGATATATTCAAGATTTCTTGGAGATCAAGAAAAGATTTTCCCACATTGTTTTTTGCCCTAAAAATTCGACCACCTCCACTCTATAAATAGGGATGATTCTTTCATTCCCAAGTACAATTCCATGTCTTTGGAAAAATTAGTAAATCCACAAAAGGTGGTGCAAACATAATTTATTTTCCTTTTGTTAATTGTTAAGTGGCGTCCTACCACTTGGGATAGTCGAGCAAGGATTAAGGGAATACTTGAGAAGTTCTTTTGGTGTGTCTAATAAACAAAGCCATTGCCATCCCAAGAATGCGTTCACGTAAACTTCGTAGAATTTCGCATCGTGGGGATTTTCGTGATTTAATTTATATCATGATTTGTTGTTGGATTATTATTTGAATTAATATAGGATTAATTCATGCTAGTAATAATTATGAGAATTAAATTTGTATTTAAATATTCATCCCGAATAGATCCATGTGCAACTTATTCCCCAACAATGAGTATCGAGCCCACGGTTTTGGGCTACGAATTTTTAAATTATAATTTAATTCGTTGTCATTAAATTTAAAATTGGATAGTAGAATTGCTAGATCTTTTTTGCGGTATCCAATTGTCATGGAATTTATTGTGTTTATTTATGCATGCATATAAATTGTGGTTTTTAATTGATTAGATTCGGATTCGTTTTTGCCTCGTGAGAAAATCACGAGTAGATTAGGATTTGTTTGATTTGATTAATGTAATAGACTAGTCTAGATCTAGGTTTATTTATTTTTTGTAAATAAATTTAACCCTTGGGATCGGAAGCGGAGGCTGAGCGAAAAGAATTAAAGGATAAAATCGAGAAGCCGAGGCGTGGAGTGGCGTGCGTCGCTTGTTGAGGCATCTTGTGGCAACCAGCGGACGCACCTATGACCTGCAACATAGGGGCGGCGGGAAGGGCGATCGCGTGAGATCGAGCGTGAGGCGAGTAGCCAGATGCCTTGGCGCCGTCGTGAGGTGTTGGCCAGACGGAGGCCGCGTGGTAGCGAGACTTAATAGTATTGCCGAGTTACATGGTAGCCGAAATTATGGCATTTTCGTGTACGAGCCTAGCGAAATTGCCAGACCGGCATGGTGATCTGCCCGAGTCTATTGGCTGACGTCTGTGTATGGCCTTGTGTGATTGCTAAACGAGGCGGGCGGAGGCAGGCGTGCATCATTGCGAGCTCTTAGCGTGGCATTTGAGACGGAGTTCTTTTCGAGGCGATCGAGTGGGAGAAATTCAAGGCGGCGTTTCTTCAAAATCAAGCGAGAAAAATCAAACCATGACAATTGGATAATTTGTGCCCAATATGTTTTTTTTCCTCTTTTGCTTGATTTGTTATTGTGTTATCTTATGCTTTATTTAATTTGTTTAAATGTGTTTTGTTGGGATATTTTAGTTTTGATGAATTATGCAAAACATTATCAACTTGTGTTGTTGAAGGTGATTCTGAGATAACAAGTTGAGGGGCACGAGAGAACAAATTGAGGGAACTCACAAAATCGGGCGTAGATGATCGAGATCGGGGCGAAATTGCTATGACAAGACCGTCGAGATCGGATGAGTAAGATGAGTTAGGAGTTAATTGATGAGTGAGCAAAATCGAAGAAGAAAAAACTAAGCCGGTGATCGAAGATCGGATGACGAAACGAACTGATCGGATGATCGGAAGAATAAACAGTGATCTGGTGATCGGAAAAGCGGAACAAAATCGATCGAAAAAACTGACCGGAAGATCGAAGAAGAAGGTTCTAATCGGAAGAGGCGGATATGATGAGACCGATCGAGATCGGGCGTGATCGGATCGGATACGAAGATGAGCGTGGATGATCAAGATCGTACGTGATTGAGATCGGATGTCTTCTAAACCGATATCGCTAAACCTAATGTAATCGACTGATGCTATCCCGAGATGTTGATCCGAAAGATGTGTTGATCCGACAAATTTGACGGATCAGCAAAGAAGAAATCAGATAGCTTCGAGTCAAAGTGACTGAAGGTCGAATGTTCGACCAGAGAAGAACTCAACCGGCGAAAAGTCAAGATGCCTGACGGCAAAGGTCCGCTGAAGAGAAGCTATTTGAATCAAGAAACTCAGAGACTGATATGTCACCGACACCGAGGTCGGCTGCACCTGAAGGCTCGGGGATAAAACCGAAGATCACGAGACTCGAGAAGAATCGAGGAATATAGCCGTTAGAATCGGTTGCGTGTGGACGATGAGAGGAAGACAACCTTGACTGGAAAAGGCTGCGAAAGCTACTGAGAATAGTATGGATTTGAATGTGACTCCATCCAAGCGGTAACATTCAAATCCACACTATAAATACAAGATCTTCCTTCAAATTAAGTGTGGAAAAATCGTGAAACATTCATCAAGCCAAATCATCTAGCATTCCCACCATAGAACACGAGAGAAAGAAATACGCGATATATTCAAAGAGTGTTCGGAACCCAATCTAAGCGACCCGATGTATCCTAAGCTTAGAGATTTTCCCATCCTTAGCATTGAGGCTAAACAAATGTAAGGAAAATCTCAACCTAGATTCAAACCAAACAAACCTTACCCAAATCGGTCGGTTAAGTTTAGGTGAGTGTGAACTCGGTAAATATCTAGCAATCCGTAAGGAGGGTAGGCAATCGAGTGAGGGTGATAAGTCCGATTTGAGTGTGAACTTCGGTAAACATATCTGTAAGCAATCGTGTGGAGGGTGATAAGTCCCGATTAGGTGTGAACTTCGTTAAACATTTGTAAGCAATCCCGTGGAGGTGATAAGTCTGATTGGAGTGTGAACTCGATGTAAACATCTGTAAGCAATCCCGTGGAGGGTGATAAGTCTCGTTTGAGTGAGAGCTCGTTAAATATCTAGAGGCGAGCCCGAGAGGTTAATAAGTCCGAGTTGGAAGGAATTTCCCTAAGGAAGCAGGGAGAGTGGATGTAGGAGCTTGAGCCTCGAACCACTTATAATTTGTTGTGTTCTTCTTTGCTTTATGTTCTTATATTATCATATGCATTCGATTATAAGCAAAACACAACACATGAGCTTAAAGCGAAAAAAAAAAATCTGTAATCACCATTCCTTCACCCCTGTTTTTATATGCGAAGCGAAATGTTTGCTTCCAGATAAAATGGGTTTTCCACGGGACCATCAATTGGTATCGTCGAGCGTGTGTTCAAACGGTTCCTTGATTTCAAAGTAACCACCGAATCGATCTTTTAAAGAAAACCCGTTTCTTTGAAAATGCATATATTCTAATGTCTTGGCTTCATTATCAAAAGGGGGAAATTGTTTGGATATTTTTAGTTTTTGATGAATTATGCCAAAACATTATCAACTTGTGTTGTTGAAGCCGATTTACGATAACAAGTTGAGGGCACGAGAGAACAAATTGAGGGGGAACTCAATTAAATCGCATTTAGATGATCGAGATCGAGCGAGGTTGTAGATGAGACCGATCGAGATCGGATGAGTAAGATGAGTTCGAGTTAATTGATTAAATTTGAGCAAAATCGGAAGAAGAAAAAACTAAGCGGTGATCGAGAAGATCGGATGAGAAACACTTGATCGGATGATCGGAAGAAAACGAGCCGATCTGGTGATCGGAAGAGTAAACAGTAATCCGATCGAAGAAGCCCGACCGGAAGATCGGAAGAGAAGGTTGCAGATCGGAAGAGGCGGATGAGGACCGATCGAGATCGGACGTGATCGAGATCGAGATATGAAGATGGCGGATGATCAAGATCGGGCGTGATTGAGATCGGATGTGCTAAACCGATATGCTAAACCTAATGCATCGAATTGATGCTATCTGAGATGTTGATGCGAAGATGTGTTGATCCGACGGTCGTTGTTGATCGGATCAGCAAAGAAGAAATCAGATAGTCTGAGTCAAAGTGACTGAAGGTCGAGAATGTCTCGAATCAGAGAACTGAACTTCGCCTGAGTGTCGATGTATGCTCGACGGACAAAGGTCCACAAGAGGTCATTGAATCGAAACACAGGATTTCAAGATGTCAACGGACACCGAGGCTCGGAACCTGAAGGCTCGGATAGAAACTGGAAGATCAAGAGACTTCGAGAAGAATCGAGGAATGTAGCCATTAGAATGGGTAGCGTGGACCAATGAGAGATAAGACAACCACCGACTGGAAAAGTTTTAAGAATTTCATGAATAGTATGGATTTGAATGTGACTCCATCAGCGGTAACATTCAAATCCACACTATAAATCTGAATCTTCCTTCAAATTAAGTGTGGAAAAATGCGTGAAACATTCATCAAGCCAAATCATCTAGCATTCCCACCATAGAACACAGAGAAAGAAATACACGCATATATTCAAAGAGTGTTATGGAACCCAATCTAAGCAACCCACGATGTATCCTAAGCTTAGAGAGATTTTCCCATCCTTAGCATTGAATTTAAACAAATGTAAGGAAAATCTCAACCTAGTTAAACCAAACAAACCTTACCCAAATCGATTCGGTTAAGTTTGTAGGTGAGTGTGAACTTCGGTAAATATCTAGCAATCCGTAAGGGAGGGTAAAGCAATCAGTGAGGGTGATAAGTCCCATTGGAGTGTGAACTTCATTAAACATCGTAAGCAATCCCGTGGAGGTGATAAGTCCCAATTGGAGTGTGAACTCGGTAAACATCTGTAGGCAATCCCGTGGAGGGTGATAAGTCCCGATTGGAGTGTGAACTCGGTAAACATCTGTAGGCAATCCCGTGGAGGGTGATAAATCTCGTTTGAGTGAGAGCTCGTTAAATATCTAGAGGCGAGCCCGAGAGGTTAATAAGTCCAGTTGGAAGGAATTTCCTAGAAGCGCAGGGAGAGTGGATGTAGGAGCTTGAGCCTCCGAACCACTATACTTTGTTGTGTTCTTTACTGCTTTATGTTCTTATATTGTCATATGCATTCGATTATAAGCAAAACACAACACATGAGCTTAAAACGAAAAAAAAAATCTGTAATCACCATTCCTTCACCCCTGTTTTTATATGCACCGAACAAAATGTTTGCTTCCGCACGCGCAAAATGGGTTTTCCACCGGGACCATCATGTTTGCATGAGAGTTGCCCAATGAAAAATCTCACCATCAAAAATTACTAAGTATGTTTAAATAATTAATTGACAATTATATTCCGGACAATAAAATTGAATTAATTTTGACCTCCATTATTTATTTATTTGTGAATTCTTTTGTAGAAATTCTCCCCATGGGACGGTCAAAAGTTAGCTTTCACATGAATGAATTCCAAATGGATGATTGTGGATTATTACTAGTGGCGACGATGACCCTCCCACGAGACTCGTTCAAAGCGAAATAATAATCCTGTATTTAATCATGGTTATTACTTAGGTATAAAATTGATATGCATATACTTCCCCGAAGTCCCTGTCAATTTTATATTGGTCAAGTGGGAGCCAACTATTAATCTGGATATTAAAGGTTTATAACTGTTCTTGTTTGTAACCTGCTTGAATGTGTTTAAATAATGACCCACCCCACGTGACTTATTTAAACTGTTTTGAGATGTTGGCTGATGCATGTTCATATTTTTTGAGATTTTAATATGATGCATGTGATCGAACCTTGTGATATACTTGTGCATATGCATATAGTTATTTATTTGGATTCGGCGTGTAAGTAACCTTTTAATCCTTTGTTAATATACTTAAAGTCAATACAATATGTATGGAAACTATATTGATTGGAAGCGAAAAATTATTGTCCTAAGCGCACAAAAGCCACAAGTGGATTCTTGACACACCAAAATCGGGGATGAGCGGTAATGGGTCAAAAATCGCGAGACTAAAATCGATCACGCTGAGAGATGTAAATCGTGAAAATGGTGGAGGAGCAAACCCGTAAGGATTATGTCCTCAAAATTGATGGCCCATCCGAACAAACTTGAGGTTCGAGTCTGATTATAATCTGGAGACTCGGATGAATTTGTTACTTCACTACCTGCCCAAAAGTTTTACGAGCATTTTGGCCTCGTTAGGCGATTTGTTTTGCAAGCTTTGGTCTCGGCTAAGAGATGTTGATGGAGCACCAAACTCAAGCTTTGACGGCAAGTGGACCGTCTTCATTTTTCTAGGCCAAGGGAAGGCAAGAAGAAGAAGATGACCAAAAGCCATAAGCAATAAAACTGTTGTTGTTGCTAAAAAGGGCAATGGTAAGATGAAGAATCTTGTGGTGTCAAGGAAAATCAAAGAGGAAGTGTTCAAGTTGCGGTGAAAGAGGACAATGGAGGTTTACTGTTCCAACCCCAAAAAATTTGGAAAGAAAGGTAATTCTCGCACTAGTTGTTGAAACTTGTTTAGTGGCGTATACTTCTCATTCGTGGGTAGTTGATACGGGATCATTTGATCATGTTTGCTTCACGGGTTCAAAAGTGACAAGCAACTTAGTGGGAGTGAGATCCTCATCACACCAGAGGCGATGCTACAGAGTGGCGGTGAAGCGATGGGAGAAGTGCACTGTTTTTTTAAAAAACGAGTTTTAATTTTAAGAGATGTTCTTTATGTTCCCAGTTTTAGAAAGAATTCACTTTCGGTTTCTAAAATTACATTTAATAGACATAGTTTCTTCTAATAAGAATGAAATCATTTCTTAAAATGATGAAGTGTATCTGTTATGGGACATTGATGAAAAAATCTCTATACAATTGCTTGTCTTGCACACCACTCACGAAATCATCCTATAACACATCAATCTGTTTTAGATAAAAAAGCGTGAGCACGAGACACTTCTATGGCATCTAAGATTGGGACATATTAATCAAAGAGGATCAAAGGTTGGTAAGCGGGGTTCTTTGGAGTCTCTCCAAGTTGAACCAATTCAACTGCGAATCATGTTTGGAGGGTAAAAATGACCAAGAGGGCATTAAGACCCGAGGAATAGAGCGAAAGAAGTGTTAGAAATCGTTCACCACGATGCATGTGGTCGATGTCAACAAAGCAAGAGGAGGTTATGAGTATTTCGTCACTTTTATTGATGATTACTCAAAGTGCGGTTTATATTTTCCTTATGAAGCATGAATCTGAGACCTTTGAGAAATTGAAAAAGAATTTAAGGCTCAGCGAAGAATCATAGAAAAAAAACGTATCAAGTCTCTACGATCCGTCGTGGAGGCGAATACCTCAGCGATGAGTTTTTGAACTACTTGTCGATGAAGGATTGCATCGGCTAAACATGCCCGGAACCCTCAACAAAAGCGGGGTTGCGAGAGCGAAAAACAAAACTCTTTTGGAAATGGTTAGATCTATGATGAATTATCGGATCTTCCCAAGTCATTACGGGGTCATGCCTTGGAAACAACAACCTACATTACGAACTTGGTGCCATCTAAATCGGTTCCCAAAACTCCCAAAGAATTGTGGACCAAGGCAAGCCTATTTTGAGACACATGAGGATTTGGGGGTGTCAGGCCCCTCGTGTTGGACAAAGGAAGGCGTTAAAGTGGATCCTCGTCGAGAATTAAGGTTGTTTGTGGGATACCCCAGGAACAAAAAGGGTGTATATTCTATGGTCACGAAGATCAAAAAGTGGTAATAAGCACCCTTTTTGATTTTTTTTGAAGAAAGACTATATGAACGAAAAAAGACCCAGTGAGATTACCTTAAATGAGCTAAGGGCTAACCTCAATGCCAATTGTACTGCAAGATGACATACCAAACGACACACTTACACAACCGGGAACCTCAAAGTAGTGGGAGGGTTGTGAAACAGCCGAAGATTCATGGAAATAGGAGAGTCCTCGGACTTGATTCACGCAGACAAAAATAAATCAGACCCATGGACATATAGCGAGGCAATCCAAGATAAGGTGGAGATTCTTGGCAAGAAACAATGAAAGCGAAATGGGTTCTATGAATCATAACGAGTGTGGGAGCTAGTCGAACCACTTAATGGGGTCAAACCCATTGGTTGCAAGTGGGTGTATAAGAGAAAAAGAGACAGGGGCGGGAAGGTGGAAACCTTCAAAGGCAAAGACTCGTGGCGAAGGTTATACTCGAAAAGAAGGGATCGATTATGAAACTTTTTCGCGCGTAGCACATCTTAAGTCCATCGAATTCTCTTTATCGATTCACAAGCATCTCGACTTTGAAATCGGCAAATGGATGTCAAAGGCGACTTTCCATGCCGGAAGTCTTGATGAAGAGATCTATATGCAACAACCCCAAGGCTTCATTGAAAAAGGCGAGAACACCTAGTTTGTAAGCTCATGAAGTCCATTTATGGACTCAAAACAGCATCGAGCTTGGAACCAATGTTTTGATCATGTTATAAAGTCTTATGGGTTCGATCAAAATGAGTTCGAAAGTTATTGTGTACAAAAAAGCGTGTCGAAGCTGCATTGGTATTCTTAGTATTATCGTGAAGCGACATTCGATCATCGGGAACAATGTAAAGGTGTTATCGGGCGTAAGGGCATGGCTTTCAAAATAGTTTGATATGAAGGACTTGGGAAAGCGACACATCCTTGGGATCAAGATCACTTTCGAGATCGAAAGAAAAGGATGATAGGCTTGTCGCATGCTTCATACATAGACTCTGTCTTGAAACAATTGACATGTAGGATTCGAAGGCCGTTTACCTTTCGGACATGGAATCCATCTATCCAAAAAATGTGCCCTAAGACGCAAAAAAAGAAGATAGATGACATGAGAGGCATTCCATATGCTTGGTTTGTCGGAAGCCTTATGTATGCAATGATGTGTAATGAGACCAGGATATACCTTTTAAGATTGGCATGGTGGCAAGATATCAAAGTAACACGGGGAAAAAACATTGGATACGTTAAAAACATTACGGAAGTATCGAAAAGAACTCGGGATAGAATGTTAATTTATCGGTCAGATAGTCGATCCCCATTGGCTACGGACTAGGATTTCCGATCAGACATAGACTCCGAAAAATCTACCTCCATTAGTGTGTTTTGCATGGGGGAGGGCCGTGACATGGAGAAGCGTCAGCAATCGTCGTCATGATTCTACCATGGAAGCGAATATGTAAGCTTCTTGCGGCAATGAAAAAAGCGGTTTGGCTCAAAGAACTTCTAGTGGACTTGAATGTAGTTCGAATTTGCCCAGCCAGAATCACTTTTTTATTGTGACAATCTTGGAGCGATTGCAAATTCAAAGGAACAAGAGCCCACAAGGCAACAAACACATTGAAAGAAATACCATCTTATACGAGATATCGTTAAGGGAGGAGATATAGATGTGACAAAGATGGCGTGCGAAGACAACCTACGTGCGAAGACAACCTAGCAGAATCCATTCACAAAGGTGCGCCTCTGAATACGATCGAGAGACATGTGGAAGGAATGGGTTTCAAGACCGTTTTGCCAATCTGCTTTGGGTATAAGTGGGAGAAATTATTAGGTTCGTGTAGGTGACATTAGATGTCACGAATTAGAACTACACGAGACATGTTGTAGTATACTTAAAAGCGGACTTTGAGTATAAGTGGGGAGATTGTTGGGATTATCTTTGGAAAGTATGCTTTTACTTTGTATAATCAAAAGCGAATTCGAACTTATTTCTTGAAATAAATTGTTTATCGATGATTTAAATATCATTGAATGTTACATATATTTATTGCATAACTGTTCATTAAATAAATCGTGTTACATTGTAGTTAATTTAGTGATGCGGATCGCGAAGATTAAATTAATGGTCCTTGTAACTAAAAGTACGCCATTCACGAACTAGATGGAAATGAACAATCCATCGTGAAAAGGTTGAAGTGTAAAGGCTCGGATTGGCTTGTCTTGACCAGAGATTACATTAGTGCATGGTGATGCCTTTGAATAGGACCTACATGAGGACAAATTCTTGAGGCCCGAACAAGGAAGAATTAGACCTCGATGGTTAGATTATTTCTTAATCTTCATTCCTTAAATAGGATCACGTGTGGTTGGTAACTATTCTTTTGACTTATCATGGGTAGAGAATCAGCGAGATTCAATACTTTTATCTTGGGCAATATTATTGGTCACATCGATTGCTAAGATTTATCTTGAGAATCGTGTGCAAAACGCTTTGTTCGATTTGCCCCCTTGGGAGGTTCATAAGCTTTATCATACCAAATCTTGCAAGTGGAACTAGTTTCGATATGGATAATAATATTTAACCGTTCCTTGACCAAGGACAAAAGATATTAATGCTTGAAATCTATTTCGATTGGCTTGAATTAATTAATGGGCTAGATAATCTTAAACACGGAAAATAATAATCGGGAGCCATATTGACGTAATATGGGTTAAGATGGATAGTGCAATATTAATTATGTAGTGGGATTAATTAATATTTATGGGCTTGATTAATATTGTGGCTCAATATTGATAATTCAAGATCCGTTGGAAGGTCAATCTTAATTCTCCTAAAGGTCCCTAAGTAGCCCAACATATAGTCCAATAAGCGAAAAAGGTGTTTAAAATAAAATAAATATTGTTTTTTTTTCCTAATTTTGAAAATTATGGATAAAAGGGGAGAAAAGATTTTCTTTGAATTTTGTTATGGAATGAGGATATGTATTCTTGGAATACAAGATTATCTCATTAAATTCAAGAAATCTCCCACTCAAGTTATCCATAAAGCATATTTTCGAAATTTTGATAATTAAGGAAATAAAGATTTTCTTATTTTCTTGAAAATATATTATGGAAGATATGTATTTCTTGAAATACAAGAATATCTCATAAATTCAAGAAGATCAAATCTTGGATTCTTGCCTATAATTTTTGAAATTAATCCATAACAAAAAGTAGGTGGGATTTTGTGGAATATTATAATTATGGGAAAAAAGAATATAGGAGATATATTCAAGATTTCTTGGAGATCAAGAAAAGATTTTCCCCATTGTTTTTGCCTAAAAATTAAGACCACCTCCACTCTATAAATAGGGGATGATTCTTTCATTCCCAAGTACAATTCCATGTCTTTGGAAAAATTAGTAAATCCACAAAAGGTGGTGCAACATAATTTATTTTCCTTTTGTTAATTGTTCTCAGCGTCCTACCACGGATAGTGAGCAAGGATTAAGGGAATACTTGGGAAGTTCTTTTGGTGTGTCTAATAAAACAAAGCCATTCCGTCCCAAGATAAGACGTTCACTTAAACACATTAGAATTCATGCGTAGGATTTCGTGATTTAATTATATGCATGATTTGTTGTTGGATTATTATTTGAATTAATATAGGATTAATTCATCCTAGTAATAATTATGAGAATTAAATTTGTATTTAAATATTCATCGAATAGATGCGTGCAACTTATTCCCCAACAACACATTCCCGGTTATATCAGAAATCGCCTCTACTAACTTACCGAATCTTTTCCATGTTTATCTTCAACTAAGCTTCGGGACTCAGCCGGTCCCGACTTAAAATCTATCAATCGCTTCACGACCTCTCCTGTTGCACCAAGCCGCCTCGAGACTTGAGTGGCTTCACAAACTCCAGCGACTTCTGAAACCTCCGAAGTTGCCTCAAATCTTGCTCAGTGAGGAGGGGTTGGATAATGTAATTAACCATAAGGCGGTCCAACCTCAGAGGCTTCACCAAGTCGGATTAATTCTCCTATAATAATTTTCCCTCAAGGCGAATTCGCAAGCTTGCTATGAGATCTTGTCTTGAGCAGATCAACGTTGGACCTATGGAAGGTCGATCTCGGAGACCTGCACCTGAGTGAGCCCTCGTCCTTGGGAGTAAATGCAGTGCTTCGGTTTCGAATCTGATGCTGACAGAGTGACGGAGGGCTATGCGGTGATACAGTAGGCGGTAGCGTCTCAATGAAAAGTCATGACGGTGATGGCGTCTTGCTCCTGCATATTACCAGCCTTGCCTTGCGTGAGGACCGAGATTCGAGTTTACACTTTTGTCCCCGCTTCCTATAAATAGGTCAGGGGTTCCAACTTTTAAGCCCTCACTCTTTCCTCTTCTAAAAGCGTAACATCGAGCCTCTGCGCTGCCTCTCCAACTAGATTTACGAGATCTGTCGACTTTTGGGTTAATCATTCTCTACTTTGCATCAATGGCATTAGGTTACTTGCCCTACACCCCCTCCGTTCATGGTCTCAACATCGTCAAAACAGCGACACCACAGCGATGCAAGAGTTATACGCTGCGACCAAATAAAACGCGCCTAATCCGCCAATCGCGAACCTTGGTCGGTGCTTCATATTTGGTCGAGGCGATGATGGGGATGATGACCAATTTTAATGGAGTTGGATGAAATCACATACATCCACCGCCAGGCGAGTTCTCTTTTGTGTGGCAGCGTGGTGAGAGGAGAGGAGGCCTTCTAACTAGGCGGAAATATGGGGCCTATGCGTGCCTTTGACTATCATTCTTATCGGCCCGGCCCCCATCTGAAGGCCGCCCGCGCGACTTCGGAAGTCGGTTGAGTCGGACTTCATGGCATCGCCTCAAAACAGTCGGTTCTCGCGGCGGCTATGTGCAATCCCTCGCATTGCCTTTACAAGGTCCCGGGGCGTGCATTTTACGGGCGACCTCGGCGAAGTCTTGACCAACCACCGCTGGGATGATCGCGGTTAACGAATGAGACAATGGAGGCCGGATCAATTCACGCGCTTCACCGCGATTTCCCATCTTGGCGGCTTGGAATGATGCGACCCGAATCCTCCTAATGGATGGAGTTACATACTTTCTACAATGACCATTCTTGGGCGGGCGGTTGCGTCGGCTTCAACCCGAACAAGGTGGCATATGTGATAGCGCCCATCCATCGGTACGGAGGCTATAATGTCGTGTGGCTCAGAGGTAGGTCGGGAGCTCGTGGCAGAATCTCGGCAGATTGAGGGGTGGCATTATAAATGGTGGTTCGTCGATCGGGCGTGAGTCGTGGACCCCTCGAACACTTGCCCATCATCGTCCCAACCGATTATGCCCATCAGGGTCAACCGGTGAGTGTCACCTTTTTTCGGACTTAGACACCCGTCTTGATCTAATTCTCCTATTCTTTTTGCAGTTTTTGCACCCACCACCCAACTTTCTTGGGACTTTAAAAGGCATTTGACATCGTTAAGTGACCTCCACCGGCTGGCGGGGCGTGAACGGAACCCGAGCTTGATCGACTCAGCGCCCGGCTTATGTATATCCGCCATTTGAACATCACATAAGTTTCCTTACTCCATGCTTATTACATTTTTCAATCTTGATTTGATCGATTGGCTTCTCTCACATTCTCAGAGTTCCCAACATCCCGTGCCATAAATAAGCCCTTTCGGGCGAACATGGCCTCCGCCAAAGAAGTCTGCAGGAAAAATGAGAAGTGAGGTGGCTCGAGACCGCCCTCAAGGCCGTCTTCGCTGAAAGTTACCCCTCCAAGCTCGGTCCTAATCGCCCTCTGCTGTCGACCAACAAAGGTAAGAACCTGAATCGACTCCGCCCGGTGACTTGGGCACGCAGCTGGAAGAAAGTGAGGAGATTTCAACCTATGAGTCTGAAATCAACAGGGTCAGGAAAGAAAGATCGAGTCCGCCCGCCCGATTAGCTGCCTCGCCCGGCCGGAGTGATAGGCTTCTATTATGACGATGATGACTCCTTCAGTCGTGGAGGAGTGAGTGGTGAACAAGTACGTCCTTACCACAAGTCGCATGACCTTTTTTCATATTAATTTCATAGCTTATTTGATCGGCTCTCTTTTACGATCCCAGCCCATGGAAGGAACCACTTCCAAGGGTGGTTAGCTTCCTCAGTCCTCCCCTCACTTTCGCAGCCCTCCCCAATAAGTGGCGAGGGTATATCTCCGTAGTGTGCATAACTTGCCCGTGTGACCTCACCCGATCCGATAATGCCCGCCATAAAAATCGGACGGGCAACATGTACTACGGCCATGGTCCACTCAAGGCGGCATTTTATTTGGAGGACCGTTTAAACCGAGAAACCGACGCCGGCGTCTCCATGAGTCCTGTGCTCAGTGTCCGATCGGGCGAATGATCTGGCGTACCGTGAGACCTAAGGGCCGAGAAACCAATGCGGGTAGTACCTTTCAGAGATCTCGACCTTGAGGGTCACCGCCTGGCCGAAATTAAGATTGGGGTGAGGTAGGCTAAAAGTCGGCCAGGCGGAGACATGTTGGCGAGTTCGAAAGATGATTCAGGCGGAAAGGAGGGGTGGCCGAGGTGGAGGCCGGTCGAGAGGCGGCCCGGGAGCGGAAGGGGAGCCCCGGACACCGAGGAGGCCAGTTCAAGGTCGCCAAGAGATGAACGCTAATTTTGCGTGCGTGATGGCCTTTAGCGGTGCCATCCTAATATGTCATCGGCCGAACCCTTGGCGACCTTCTTTGGGCTTGTCATGACCTCCGGGATTACGTCAAGACGACCTCCGGCCCCGATGTTTTCTTTGGACATCAGACTTGGAGGACATGGGCGTTGATCTCTCATTCTTTCGGTTACGGCGGATCGTCGCCCTCTCTTGACTCTCCGGTAGGTACACCTTCGAGCCCTCGGTGGAGGTTGGCGACCTCGGAGGTCGTTCCTCCTGTATCGCCCGGCCCATTGGGGGGAGAAATCCCAGGTCGGAGGTCGTTCCCATTTGTCGATATGATTTACGAGCTAAAATGGTGGAAGAATATCAAGCTCGGAGGTTGATCCATGCGTCGACCTCAACCGCCGATCGAGGCAGTTAATTTGTAGCCTTACTTTTATTTTTTCTTTTTATGATTGTACCAGCCTTCGGGCTTTGATTTGCAATGTACTACCTCCCGACCTTCAGGTCTTTTACCAATGAAAATCATCATTTCATTTTTCATCTCGTCTGGTGTTTATCTTATTGTGAAATAAAACTCCCTATTTCATTCCCGGTCAGTGTCGAGGTTAAATCTCGGGTCCGGTCCTCGACTTGAACTTCGTATAACTTATCAACCACGGCAGTCGGACTCGGGAAGTGTGTCTCACGCCGACATCTCCTCCTCGGGAGGCGAACATTGCCTCGATTCCCCGAATGATGTGACCGATTAGCGATGACACAATGATTTTCTGGGTATTCGGTGGTGCCGGGCACCGTAAATTAGACCAACCAGAGGTCGCGTTCTGCCCATGCGCTGCACGTGCGCCTCCGGCTTCTCTATGGGGCCCTCGAGAGATGAAATTTACAACTTGACCCCCGCCTTTCATCTATAAATAGGGCGGGGTATTGAGATGTAAAACTTACATTTATCTCTTTTGACCTCCCCACTTATCACCCCCAAACTTTGGTTATGGGCGATTCCGGCGAACCCCCTGTTTTAGAACGTCCTCCGGCGACAAGCTTCTCCTGCTCCACACTCGCGGCTTATGGCATTCGGTCCATCCCTGAGTTCCCCCCATTTCAGATGTTGCCTTCGCCGGAGGATGACCACTCTGACCATTGCCAAGCTTCTTTGCCACTGAATTGCGGACTGGACCGCCATGATGGAGGTGCTCCGGGCCCTCTGTGCTTTGAGCGCCGATCGTGATGACGGAATTAGTGGTGATGGGAATTTTTCGATATGAGGGATTTTGTATTGTATATGCGAATCCGATCAAGTCAAAATGCCCTTCACAATCCCTTGAATATTTTGCACCACATGTATGACACTCGTGTTCATTTAGCGGGAAGTCCCATTCTTGACATCGACACTTCTCGGATGTTAAAACATCATTTTACGATAGTTTTTGCGACATCTTCCTCGATGACCTCTGCTCAAAACCGCTACCTAAATAACGGTCGCGGTCTGAGACCAAGTCAGCTAAGCTTGAGTGGCTCATAGTATAGAAAAGTGTTGTAACTTCGAGTAACTCAAGAACATAGACCAAGTATTGCTTCGATTTAAAAAATATATTGTATTGGAATGCTTCTTTTTATCGACCTCAAGATTGCGTTGTAATGGGGTTCTCCCAACCTCGGGTCTTTATTAATGAAATTTTCCTTTTTAATTCCTTTTGTGTTGACTTGATTTCTTATCGGCTTTTTCTTAGTCCGTATCGTCTTATTTTTCTATTCGACTTATTTCTTGGACATTTCGTAGTCGTCATATAAAGTCGGGGATGACCGCACCTACAGGGTGGCGATCTCACCTCGGTATCTCTAAAGTCACACCTCGGGTTCTGCGTTATCGGTCGTATCTTTCATGCGATCTGCGTGTTATCGATCATATGCTTTCCGGTGTGACTTTGCTTGAGTATCTACAGGGAATTTCTTCTTTTGAACAAAATAGAAATTAATGTTACCAACAATATTTATTTACAGCGATATGATCATTAAAAAGGTGTAAATCTATTGATAATACTTCTTCGGATGAATTGCATTCCATGGGTATTGGGCCTTGGTCCCGTCCGACTTTCTCGAGCTGTTATGCCCCGTTTGGTAGGACTTTTGATATCCAGGAATGGAGCCTCCGGTTTGGACCGAGGCACCTTTTGAGTCTCCAAGTATCTTTTTTAGCACCAGGTCTCCGACATTGAAGCGTCGAAATCGCACCTTAGAGTTATAATATCTCTCAGACCTCTGCTTGTATCTGGCATTTTTCGTGTTAACTTCTGATCGTTTTTCTTCGAGTAAGTCAAGGTTCCTTTCTAGGGCACCAAATCGTTATAGTCAAAGCGACACAGGTGGTTGGAAAGGTCCGGAAGTCTACTTCCGTGAACCTGTTGCCTCGATTCGAAAGTTAGTGAGTAAGGGTTTCACCCTTTTGAATTTAGAAAGGTGGATTACGTATGACCACAACACGTCTGAGGAGCTCGTGGCCTTTTACCTTTTCGCCGATCTTGGCCTTGGCGTGTGCTTTATGATTTTGTTTATGGCCTCGACCGTTTTTGATTGAGGTGGTATGGGGTGAGAAGAACAACCGTGATCTTCCTTTTTTGAAGAAGGCGTCGATCTTATCTTAGTCGGCGCTTTCCATTATACGATATGATCGCTGAGGTAGCGAACCTACGGATAATGTTTAGCCATATGAACCCGATGACATGATCTTGGTACATGGTTGCGATGCCTCGACCTCGGCCCGTTTTGTGAAGTAATCCACATTTACCGGGGCATACTTGGTGATCCGGGGCCATTGGGGAGTTTGATGATATCTATCCCCACTTTGCAAAGCCAGGGACCGAGGATGCTTGTGAGCTCTTACGGTGCGATTTTGATGGAGGAGCATAGATCGACATTTGTGGCATTCACAGCAAAAAGCGATGGCATCGACCCTTAAGGTTGGCGAAAATATCCTTGCCTTGTGGTCTTGTGGGCGGCGACTCCCCGGTGTGGTTTCGCATGTCCCTTGTATTTCTCGGAGAATGATTTGACCTTATTTCGGTAATATCGTAGTAGGGGTATCAAACCTCGCTTGTATAGCCTCTTTGCGTCGTTATGTATCGTGCGGTTCGTAACTATTGCCGAGCACTGAGGCCGCCATCGGGTGGCGAGGCGTATCGAATACTCCATGATGGGTGTCGTCGATTCGACAAAGGAGTTTCTAATGTTGTCCAGTTACTTCTTGGCGGTGGATGGGTGGGGAAATTAATGATTATGGTGACATCTTTTCATATGCACAGTGATCCTTGAGGTACATGACCGTCTTGCGAAACATCGGCTTGACATGAATACTGTGTGAACCGAACCGATGTTTTTACAATTTCTGATAAATTTTGCCCATCCTATCATCCATGCTTTCGTCTTTCCCGAAACTTGGCGGGCCTTGGTAAATCGTATGGACTGCTGATCTCTTGGCGCCCATGCGCGATTACCCATTTCTAATCCGTGATGGCGCCTCATATCGGCCTCATTATTAGTTCTTGGGAAAAATCAAAAGTAATGGCGGATTACCGGAATGAGGTTCCCTTAGAGCTCATTAGGGCCCAGGCGGCCCCAAACTTTGTGAAGTGTGAAGCCATCTAGAACTTTATATCGGTCTGGCCTTTCAAATTCTCCACTTGAGAAGGAATGTAAGTTCCACTAAATAGGCGAGCACAGGGCCCAGCTGCGGAATGGGTGGCATAAGTCGCGCCCATATTGCAAGGCCTCAATGACCCGATTTAAGACCATCGGCCAAATTGTCTGAGTCGATTGGAGCACATTCAGCGATTGGGTGAGAACCTCGACTTTGGTGAAAAAAAGTAGAGCCTCGGTTCCTCACGCACTCATGGAATAATCATTATGCGACTTTTCTAGCGATGGGTAGCGTTGCTCCGTCTCGTTCAAAGTCGGCTCACAAAATAAATGGTAAGTGGATCAGTCGGCCCTCCCTCGGACCGACCGCTAGCGCTCAGCGGTCTCAAGAGACCCGAGTCTAAGAATAACTTCTCTCACGGGGCCGGGTTTGAATGAATGCTCGCATCGCGGAGTAGATTTTTGATTTTTCAAAAAGTATCCGGCTCGTGTCCATTTTAACTTTGCTTTCTCTTCGGATGGATCGTGTCGAACATCGGTGGCATTTTCCCCCATCACGGAGATGAACTTGCTTAGTGCGGCCGCGGCATCCCGTGAGTCTCTGAACCTCTTTCACATTTAGAGTGCCCCATATCCAATATGGCCTTGACCTTCCCTGGGTTCACCTCGATGCCCATTTACTAGCCCCAGATGTCCCAAGAACTTCCCGACTCACTCGAAGTTACACTTCTTAGGGTTGAGACTCATATTGAATTCTTTGAGGATGTCGAATGTTTTGCACGAGGTGAAACATGTGGTCTTCTCTTTTTAAGCAGCGACAATGTCGCCGACATAAACTTCTCTTGACTTAGGATGCGGTTGGCGAACATATGATTGACCCGGTCTTTGGTAGGTTTCCCTTCGTTCTTGGCCGAAAGACATTTCTCTTCCAGCAATATAGGTTTTTCTCGGTCCAGAAAGGAGGTGTGTTGTCGATCTGGTTCGTGCATAGCTATTTGGTGATAGCACGAAAGATCCATGAATGACATCATCATGCGGCGTGTTATCTGTCGGTGGTCGATATGCGGCATGGAAAAAGAAATCTTTTTAGGCGGCCGTTGAAGGTAGGTAAAGTCGATACACAACCGCTTGAGTTCCGTTGGACTTTTCACCAATCTTCGATTGGCCCATCTGAAGCTGGTTGGCTGCATGATCGGTCGTTATCCAAATTAGCTTCTTACCTCTTGACTAAAGCGGCATATTTCTCGGGGCGAATTTCCGCCTTTTTGGGCTATCGGCCTCCGAGATGGGTCAATGTGAAGTCGGTGACATCGACTTCGAATCTATTCCACCATGTTCTTGTGTGACCGAGCAAAGACATCGAGTTCTTTTTTAGAAAGTCGATCCTCCCTTTGGGTCGTCCGGTATTTTGGAGCGATAATGACTTACAGATCCGAGGCTAGTTGGATCTATCTTGACTTTCTCGAGTTCTTCCCAGGGATGGCCCTTGGGCCCCCTTGTCGAGGGTCGTCGATCTCTCTGCCTCGTCGAGAATTCATTGGGCTCGTGTTTTATACTTGGATCGAGGTCATGTGTAGTTCTTTTTTGGTTGCTCTTTCTTGATTTAATTCCTCATCTTGTCCATTGCTATCTATTACAAGCGTTTGTTTGATAGGTATTAGTCTTGGAATTGAAAAAGACAAAAGTAAATCAAACAACCTCTAACATCGACTTAGTCACCACTACGGTCTTGAGCTTGACCAGCTCTTGGTGGAATTTTACTGAAATAGAAAGTAGAGGGCAGCGACCTCGAATTCATGTTCAAAAGGCCTCCCAGGGAAACCATTAGGGCTGGGAGGTCTACTACTAAAAAATCTCTTGAGCCTAGTCGCCCTAACCCGCTATTCGGTGTGGAGACCAGCTCGGCGGCGGTCGGATCATCGATGGGCCCTTCGAAGCATCACCAAACCCTTCGGCGACATGAGTACGCCGCAGGGGTGATATAAAATCATAATCCCGGTGGTCGGGGTTTTTCTTGAAAAGAGGATGTTAGGAAGGCCCCAGATTGACGTCGATCTGTCCGTAGTCCCGTGATGTTGGCCGGATCACCCGAGGATCGACATTAGGATAACTACCCGATCTTGTCTGTTCTCCGAACTCAATAGTCATGGACTCTTCCCCGGTGAGGCCAGGCAGACACCATCTTCTGGCGTTCTCTATCTCCTTATTTCGACTTTCGTCTTTCGTTTGGAGGAGTGGAGGCTAACCCCAAACCATCAGGGGAGGGGGGTATGTATCATCGATCTCCCGCTTTTCTGGCATGGGCGGAGACCCAGGTTCACTTGCCACGCTCCTGGTTGTTGTTGTTCGTGGCGCGCTCTCTTCTTGGCGACCTCTCGGGAACTCGCCCATTCTTGAGGTTGTGACGAACTTCGTCCAGCGAGCCATCTTCATACAATCTCGGTACAGGGAACGCGAGTCCTTCCCTCCTTTGGTATAGTGCCGATCTGCTTTCGTGAAAGTGTGATACTTGTTGGGGTTACGTTTTGCCATTCTCTTTTCTTGGGCGGGGATAGCAGTTCCAGTTCTCGGATCAGGTGAAAAATGTGCGGGGTCATGCGGGCATCCATCAACTTTTACAGAATGCTTTTCTTCAAGCGGCAGAAGGCTTCACGGTGGCTTTGCTATATTTTGGCCTTCTTTGAACTCTTCTTGGGCTTAGCGGCCTCGTAGCCTCGAGTCGAGTTCAAGGCTCTGCTTTGTGTATTATTGTCGGTCGCTAGCCCACCTCGAGTCGGCGTGCTAATTCGAGATGTTCGGCGGCATCTTGCGCCGCCATAATTTTGTCCCCTTCTTGGGGCGGAGCTTGACCCCTATCAAGTTCTTGATCCCCGATAGGATCTCGCTTCCAAGATCGACATCGATCCTCTCAACTTATAGGGCCGTCGGACTCTGTATCCCCCTGGCGGGTGTTCATCAGTCTTTGCTGATGCGGAGTAAATGGCGCGAGGCGGTAAAGTGTCTCGAAATGGCGAGCAAGTTGCTTGAAAGTGTCGGCCCGGCGAAATTGGCGAGGAGGTGAACGTTAACCGGTGACTTTGTTCATTTCGGTCGAGAGAAAATCCGACGTTTAATTAAGCGTCGATTGGCGCCCATAGAACCCGTGTCACGGTTATATTTTTGCTACATGAACCATGGTCGCGTTCAGCTATGGCGATCGAGAATTACATGACGCTAATCTTACTTTGGGTAGCCGCGAGGTGACGAGTTCAAAGCGAAGTCACGGACTGACAAGGCAAAGTCGGACCCATTGGCCCGATCCCGATTCTCCATGCGCTCCATTAGTTTCTTGACCATTGGTCGGTCGGACGACGAGCATCGCGATGGTCGATGGTCGCCTTCTGGCGTCGAAATTCGCGCGATACATGGTCGACCCTCCGTAGTCGTTGTGGTGGAGATTCAGCGTGAGGGCCGAGTCGTACTCTACGTCTGATCGGTCATGGGGCTCGGGTTGCCTCGTCTTCTACAATCTCTACAATCCACGGGGCTTCTGCGGACCCCGGACGGTGTGAAGTCGGTCAAACCGTTTGATGACCTGTTGTTGTCGAAATTTAGCGATTCGCGGATGGCGTGTCTGTGTTTGGATCGTAGGCGGTTAGCCCTACAGAATACCCAGCACAGGGCCGTGCTTCCTTGTTTTTCGAGGTCCGACCTCTGGGTGGCCTTCTTGAGGAGGCTGCATGTCCGCCGTCATCAGCAGGTGTTTTTGTGAGTCTGCACCGAGTTCCACCATTAAGTCATTCTCGAGTGTTTGGCGATCGCGATGGGGCCGGGCGTTGAGCTTCATGGAGGCCCGGCGCCCATCCACGGCGTCGGATCTTACAGATTCGGGTTGGCGATTTCTCGCCGCCGGTATTGATCACAGATGAGATGGGTTTTCCTTGAACAAAGTGATTTCGTGGAGATTGTAGTTCCGAATGTGGCGCGGTGTTGTACGGTTTGTTGCAAGCGTCAAACAAGTATTCAACGAACTCCGATTAATATAATAGAGAATGATAAACAACCTGCGATTTGATTACCCGATTCGTCCGTGAAATAGACTACGTGCAGGGGCTCCAAGCCGAGGATATTCTTGTATTATTTACTGGGATTACAGAGTTCGATCCTTTACAGCGTCACATTACAAAGTAATATTTATAGACTGGGAACTAGGGTTTTAGTCTTGGTGGCTTCTCCTCGTGGACCAACTAGGGTTTCCCTTCTTGTTCGCAAATCGCTTCTGAGATACACATTCCCAGGTTATATCGGAGAAATCCACGTCCTTAACTACCGAATCTTTTTCCATGTTTATCTTGACTAAGCTCGGGACTCGATCGGTCCCGAGCTTCGAATCTATCAAGTAAACCCGCGACCTCCCTTTACACCAAGCCGCCTTGCGCTTCTTGCGTGACTTAAACTCCGGCTGACTTACGACCTCCGATACGCCTCAAATCTTGCTCGGCCAGGCGGGGTTGGATAATGTGTTAACCGTAAAGGCGGTCGACCTCCGGCTTCCACCAAGTTGGATTAATTCTCCCACAACACATACGTGTGCCGACCCCTTAGTATTTATCAAAGTACAACATTCGGCGTCTTGTAAAAGCTAACTTTGTTGACATTCTTGCAGTGCGATTTACGCCATTATGCCTTGGATAAGTGGTTGTGCTTATCACTTTTTCGACTAGGCTTGATCGATCAATACTCTCTTGTCGATTTAGGAGTCTTGATATGGTTATCGAGCCCGACCTATCATTTCTGCGATGTCTCTTTAGAATAGGTCTTTTTGAGTCTGCTGCGTCTCTGAGATCTTTTCTTGATCTCGCTTCGATCTTAAGCCCCGATCTTCACTTCGATCTTGACCTAACTTATGTATTTTGAGTTCCTCAAAATGTGACTAATCTAATTCAATAGTTGTCTAACATGCTAAATTTGGTTTCTTATCAAATCATCGGTGACTAACGAGTTCATTGGTCCTATTACAATTGTTTTGGAACTTCCATCAAAACTATAAATTTTAACACCTTGCACGTTTATCGATCTGGCGTCTTGCGTGCGGTTCGAGTCCATTTTAACTCTTCGTCTCCGTTTTAATGAAAATAAATAAACCTAAATCTACCTAGTCTATTACATTGAACAAATCAAATAGCCCTAATCTACCGTGGATTTTCTCACGAGAAAAACAAAATTAACGAGTCGAATTAAAACCAAAACTGTCGCGTGAAATTAAAACATTTAAATACCATGACAATTGGATACAAAAAGCAGATCTAACAATTCTACTATCGATTTTCAATAAAATTTAATGGCCAACAAATTTAAATAACAATTTAAATCTGAGCACCGAAACCGAGGCTCGATGCAGTTATTGAGAAATTGGGGTGCGGATCTATTAGGGTGTATTTAAATACATATTTAAATTATTCAATTAATTACTAACATGAATCAATCTAAATTAATTCAACATAATAATCAAATAAGCAACAACAACATGCGTGCGTAATTCACATAAATCTAAGCATCGAGAATCTAGGAATGCGAAATTACATACCTCTTTATCTGAGACAACCGTTGAGGCGATGGATCAACCCAAAAGTGCCTTCTCAAATATGTCCCAAGTCCACGAATGTAATCCGGTTGGGAGGATTCTTCTGAACGATTTTAATAAAGGAGAAAACTAAAAATATTTGCCACACTTTTGTGGATTTCTAATTTTCAACCATGAAATTGCATTGGGGATGAAAAATTCATCCCTGTTATAGGACTAGGGGGACGAAATTTAGCCTTGTTGGGCTATTGGGAAATTTCCTTGCTTTTTCCTCAAGATACAATCTTGAATATATCGATATATTCTATTTAAAATATCTCCCAACAAAATCTTCTCCTCATTCTTGTCCATTATTTTTGAAAATATCAAATAAAATAGGGAAGAAATAAGATCTTATACCTTTCTTGAATTTATGGGATAAACTTGTGTCTCAAGAATACTTATTCCATAAAAATCGTTCAAGAAAATCAAGAAAATCTTTTTCTCTCTCATTACCGTTTTTGAAAATAATTATGGAAAAATAAATAATAATATTTTCTTCTCCTTTTTATTAATTGGACTTTAATTGGGCTATTTGAGGGGCCCTTAGGAGAATTAAGATTGGACCTCCAATGGACTATGAATTTATAATATTAAGCAAAAATATTATCGAGCCCATTAATATTATTTTTACTCCTTTATAAAATTAATATTGAACTATCCATCTTAATTCATATTACGATCTTTGCAATAATATGGCTCGGTTATTATTTTCGTGTTTAAGATTATCTAGTCCACTAATTAATTAAGCATTTGAAAAAAGCTTTATATTAATTAATATCTTTATCTTGGAGTAAAAACAACTCAGCGTTATTATCCATCAAAGGAAATAAATTTCTAATTGAAAGATTTGGTATGATAAAGCTTGAAACCCACCAATGGGACAAATCAAGCAAGGCGTTTTGCACGCGATTCTCCAGTATTAAATCTTAGCAATAAATGGGTGTAACTAATAATATTGCCCCAAGATATAAGGTATCGAATCACGTTGACTCTCTTCCCATCACAAGTCAAAAAGCAATAGTTATTAATTTTGCAGCGACCCTATTTAAGGAAGCGAAGATTAAGAAATATGAACCATTTGAGGTCTAATTCTTCCATAATCGGTCTTTGAAGAATTTATCCTCGCAGCCAGGTCCTATTCAAGTATATCATAATGCACTAGTATAATCTCTTGGTCAAGACAAGCGATCTGAGCTTTACACTTCAACCTTTCACAATGGATTGTTCATTTCCATCTGGGTTGTAAATTTGTACTTAATTCTGAGCCCCATTAATTTGATCTTGGTGATACGGTATCACCAAATTAACTACAATGTAACACGTACTATTTATTGAGCAGTATGCAGTAAATATATATATAACATTCAATCATATTTAATGCAGATGATAAATAATTTATTTTAAACCAAATAAATAAGAAATTGATTTGGTTATACAAAGTAAAAAACATACTTTCGATATAATCCCAACAATCTCCACTTATACTCAAAAGTCGCTTTTAAGTATACTACTCTGAAGACGTCTTGTGTTCTCTCGTGACATCTAATGTCACTTTCACAAGAACCTATTTCTCCCACTTGGCAATACTCTTGACACCCGTTCCTTCCACATGTCTCTCCGGAATGTATACGAGGCGAGACCACTTTGTGAATGGATCTACTAGGTTGTCTTAAAAGGTAAATCTTTGCCACCTCTATGTCTCCTCTCTTAACGATTTCTCGTATAAGATGGTATTTTCTTTCTATGTGTTTTCTTTGCTTTTGTGGGCTCTTGGTTCCTTGAATTTCTTTCTTGCTCGGCATTGTCCGCGATAAACTATAATTATCTTTGAGCAAATCTGGAACAGCGTCCAAGTCCATTAAAGTTCTTGAGCGGACCATGCAAAACATTTAATGCGGGCGTGGGGAATATGTATTAATTCTTTATTTATTGCGTTTTTAAATCCAAAAACTATAAATTGTCCTAAAATCACTGACGCATGATTTTATTTGAAATAAACAGCTTTAATCTCGACGCCCATCTTGATTAGACTCTTGGTTTCAATCTCATTTTTCAAAAAGTTTTTCCTCCAATTCTATATATAGACATGGTCACACACTTTTTGAAATCCTTCTAACCTAAAACTTTCGAATACTCTTAAACAAATTTTCTACATTTTACTCTGCATTTTTTGCGAACCATTCAAACCTCGATTTCTATGATTACTCATTCACAATAAAATCTCCGGTAATTGCATGTGCTTTAGAATATGTCTCTTAAAATGTTTTTGGGTATTCACTAATCACATGTCAAATAATAAATTCTTGAAGATTGTTTTTCTTAATCTATGTGTTCATATCTTATGATTGTTGCATCACGTTTTTATTGACCACAATACTCTGTGAATTTATATGTGTATGCAATATAGATTGATCTATGTGATATTTAGTGTTTTATCTACATTATTATTGTGTCAAAATAGATATAATACTTCATAAATCTGCGAAATAATGACCCATGGTTACAGTAAAGTTATCTTGTGATTACCATCCGCCTAAATCTGAGGTCTGAGCGGGTTTTAAGTGAGGCGAAATCTAGGGAGGGTGAATAGACTAAAAAACTTGTCGTGAAATCGGTTGTGATAGCGAAAGTTACTGATCGAGTCGTGTGAATCGGTTTGGTGATATCAACTCTTGATCACACGAGGCGGTCGATTCGGTGTCATCGGTTTAAGCGATGTGAGGGCTAATTTTACCCATGTGAAAAAAACAGTTTGTTAAATCGAGAATTCTAAGTTATCTGTTTTTGAATCGGATGACAAAGTGTCAAGCCCGATCGGATCAATTGCTTGGTGAAAATCGATCCGGACTCGAAATATGCATATATCTTTTGAAAGCGGGTAGTGTGCAAGATTTACCGGCGAATCATCGAATAATGCACGCCGATTTTTATAGTGGTTGACAACTTGTCAGCGTCCCTCTTCCCTATCGGCGAGGGCACAAACTAACCAAATTGGACTTAGTTTAATGTATGAGTCCCACACAATACAAGCAGATGTTTCAAGAGTTCTCCTTCAACCAATCAATCTGAACTAGAAACCTGATGCGAAATCTTGCTAAAACAAACTTAACCTAACTTTTGATTTAGGTATAAGATTTGTTGTGTTCATTGGAAATCTATCTGGTGTTTGGGTAACTGAAATTTGAAGGATAAGATTTCTATGCTAAGAACTATGGGATGAACACTTAGAAATCTTCAAATTTTTTGTGTTCTTCGTGGGAAATTGAAGATGGCTTGGCTTGATGATAATTTTCGTCCCTTATTATGAAGGTTGATCCATATTTATAGACCTTGAAATCAAAGAGCCAGTTGGAGAGCAATTTGAATCTTAGGCTATTTTAGGTAACCTGCGGTCTTGATTTGGCGTGCTCAGGGAAGGCCATGCCCGTCTTCGTGTAATTTAGGTCCTTCTTGCCATTTTTACTTTTCGGCGATCATGTATCGTCGGATGGATACATCGTGTCGATCTCTAAGTGGTAGCTACAAAGTACATTTACGGCGCCTTGTAAAACCAACTATGTTGACATTCTTACAGTGCGATCTTCATATTATACCTTGGATAAGTAGATATACTATGGCGTTTCGACTAAAGCGATGCGATTAGTATTTCTACGATCGATAACCTTGAGATCTTGATTTGGTTGTCTTGGCTTCAACCTATCGACTCTGTTGATGTACTCTAAGAATATGTCTTACGGTGTACGCAACTAGCGATCTTCTCTTACGATCTTGATTCGATCTTATTTGAGACTTAACCTATACATATTGAGTTCCCTCAATATGTGACCTGTCCCAATTCATCGGTTATGCTAACATGTTCATTTAGTTTACTATCAATTCACCGATCGACTAACGAGTTATTTGGTCCTATCCCGCTGTTTTGGAACTTCCATCAAAACTATAAATTTTAACAATTTCCCTTTTGAGTGGAACCAAAGATTACCGAGAAAAAAGTATATTTGAACATAAGTTAAGTGTCGTTGAAGAAAATCAATTATATCGAGGAAACAATGAGAATTTGTCTTAAGATCGAGAAAATTAGAATATTTCATTAAAGATGTAGGAATTACAAAGTCTGGAATGAAGATATCCCTAATCGATCTTAAAAAAAAATCTTCCGATAACTTCAATACCTTTCTTCTTACGGTAAAGCACCACGTCTCAAACAATCTTGCCTTGAAACCTGCGGCTTTGCTTTCATCGAAGATGTCGTCTTGAGCTAGACATTTGTTGAGTTGCATTGAAGGTAGTCTTGTCTAACCTTCCATCTGGAGTCTTCTTGTATTCCATGATTTTGACCTCGGAACATGCATTGGTATGGAACTTCGGTTTCTTGGCCTCGCTCGTGATATTGTTATAGAATCTTGGATGTTTGTTACTCGACCGATCTCTGAATATTTCATCTCTGTCCCATTGGTAGGAATAACTTGATTGATGTAAGCGAGATATACCATTCACCTTTGATTTGTCTCCATTCTTTCACCATGTTCTTATCGCTTAACAATCACATCCACATCTCCGGGAAGAATTTGGATTCGACAAGATGTGCACCTTCTCAGATTGACTATGAGCCCTTTCTTCTTCTCCACTCGTAAGACTTATCAAGGCTTGAAGCTTCTTCTAATCTCTTACACTGTCGACTCTGCCTTCTTAAATTCTTGACTTTCCTTTTGTCGGCGAGGTTACGATTTTTTTTTCTTTGTAGCGGTTTGGTTTCTTGCCCTTCTTGCGCTCAGCCGGATTCGATGAGGAAGAGATTACTTACCTTCTTCTAACTCTGCGTTGCTTGGGCATCTTTCTTTCTTTTTTCTTCTCGAGTGATCTGGATCCGGCCTAAAGTTCTCGACTTGATTTAACCTTCACGGAGACAATCTTTCTCTTCTTTTTCCCTTTTTGGTTCCCTCAAAAGAGCTTTCGGCAGAGTGAGGTCACCAATCTGCTTTGAAAGATCTTGCTTTAAATTATTAGGCGAAGATTCAATACCAAAGATCGGGGTTTGCCTTTTCAATTATTATCGACATAGAAGTTTGAGCTTTTTATCTACAATAGAGGTGACTTTATCGAACATATTCTCAAAACTTTATTGGCCGAAATTGACTCTCTTTGTAGCATCAACAAGATCATTTTGCATCTTGATCAATTGACATCTTCTCATTCATCATCAGGTGAGCTGGCGATTTTCTTGTCTCCTCAATCTTGCCAACTTCGTTCACCTCCACCATCTTGTCATTTATTTGTATCTCTTAATTCGCCCGGTTATCCTAAATGCGGTGAAGAATCTAAATTCTCTTCGATTCGGATGGCTTTCTCAATTGCCTTGACATAAAAAACTTCGTCATCATCGGAACATCGAACGTATTAAGCGTATTATTCTTGATGTACTTCGTGAGATTTTCTTGAAGGATGGAGAAGTTTGAAGAATGCACTACGACCTGGCGATGTGGGGCCTTCGACCTCCGTATCTTGACTTGACTCCTCGATAGTCCGGCCTATCCGTGCTTTCGGCTAATTATTGCCCTCGGTGATAGGGGCTGATGCCCGCGTCTCCTAACAACTTCATCATGGCGGCTTCTTGGGTTCTTGATGATCCTCATTTCTTTTGCCATCTGCTCGGTTTGGTGACTCTTCAAGCGATTCATCGATCTTTGATTGGACCACCATCATCATCTTCCTCTACAATCCTTCATCTTTGCATGGTTTGGTTGTATTTGACCATCTTGTGTGTTAGCTCCTGTGCGTTGGGTGTCGGCATTCCCGATTTAATACGATCAAAGCCAGCGCGCATCATTAAATCAGTGCGGAGGCGGTTTCCACCGGCTATCTTTCTCATTTGTAGCTCATACTCTAGAAAGGGATGAATGCCACCCATACGCTCCATGCCGGTTAGAAATCTTCAAATTTCTTGGTCGGATGTCTCTCGGTGAGCACATCAAGGATCAGTGCCATAGCATCTAGTTTGGTAGCCAATTTTGGATACATCTTCGACATTTTCTCTGAGTAAGCCCTCGATAATTTTCTCTATAAAAAGAGAATTTGCAGTTACGCTTTCGGCGAGAGGATGAAGAAAATGGCACAGAAAAGAGGATCTGGATTTGCTATATGTGGAGTAGATGAAGTATCCGAGAAATTCGATGAATCAAAAAAGGAACTGAATGGTTTTGCGGGAGGCTCGGTGTGAAGCACCATGAGATGTAACCTTGGAAGCTGACTGGTCCTCTTGAGGGTAGTTCTTGTTGAAAATATCATCATCATCATCCCCGAATTAGAAGGCTTCGTCCACCGACTTTGTCTCTTCTTTTTCCCTTTTCGCAACAACATCATTAGTAGAGTCTTTGATTTAGTTTCTTTTTGCGGTGGTTGGGCTAGTTCCTTAGAACTATTCCCTTTTCTGGCTTCCTTGCAACAACCTTGCTCTTTTGACCAGCTTGACCCTTTTTGCGGACTTTTGTTGCTGGTTTAACAACAACCTTATCATCATCATCAGCAAGGCCATGTATCTGCCTGTTGATCAACAACATCTTCTTGTGAACTAGTTTGTAGGGAATTATTTTGTCCTCACTCCAATCTCTGTCCTTCATCAGATCAATCAGGATCATAGATACCTTATAAAAGCATTGTAATCTTGGCGATAAATAACCTTCTGTTTTTCGACACAAATTTAGCTGATTCCTCCAGTAATCTCCTCTTCAGAAATTCCAGCCAGTTGATCTTGGCCTTATCAATGATAGAAGTCATGATTCGAGCCTTTTCTTGGGTAACGACATCCAGGTTATAGGTAATTCCAACAATTACCTTCTGAACAATATCAAGTAGGGCCTATATTTTACTTGCTTCAACAATGGTTTCTTAAAACCTTTGGTATGGTGAGCATCGCGAGGCCCGGAGAAGGTGTTTTGATAATTGCACTATCTTTGTGGCATGATATACATCGGGCATAATCCCATCCCATGGGTTGAAGCGGAATATTCTATAAAGATCTTCATTTGTGATCTCCGGATGTTCCTTTTGTACATCTGGAGTACAAAACTCCTTCATGGTCTCTCAAATTGTAAAGGAATTCAAGAGCACCATCTAACATAATGGAATCTGCGCTCGCTGAACAATATGTTTTATTACGATCCTTCAACATTTTTAGAATCTTTAGAGACTTCGGGATCATGGTCGGATTCGAAATCGACACACCTTTCTTCGATCACCTCATCGATAAAATTCCTAAAGATGGGATCTTGAGGTTCTGGGGGGGCGGGTGAGGCATGGGGCCGAAAGAATGTGTTGTCTCTGCAATTTGTCTTTACCTTTGGTGCCATTTTTTGAAAAGATTTAGATTATTAGATTTGTGATTTGAGTGAAATGAGCACCTAAACACAATCATAGAAATAAAACAAGAATATAAACCCTAGCATTTACAGTTTATCTTCGAGAAATATGGATATCAACGAAGATAAATAGTGATATCGCGAGTGTTGTGAAGTTTTGTGAAAGATTATTAGACTTGAGATTTTTGCGGAGATTTTTTGTAAATGAAAGGTTGATTTAGTGAACAAAAGGTTTTTAAAGGAGAGGGAAAATATAATCATTTTGAAATAGGAACCCAAGCGGCGTCAATTGCAATGGTTGGTTAGGATTAAGCGGTTTTTAAAGATGGAGATCGTGCGGTCGAGAAAATATAGACCACAACTTTTGGATTTTAAAAAGCGTAATTAATGCATTTAATACATGCGCCTCACGTCCGTATTTAATGAATGTCGATCGGCGTCATTTAATTTATATAAATTAAATGGGAAAAAAACCAATCAACACATAAATGAAAGCGAAAGAAGCGAGAATCGGGAGATACGTGTGGATTGATTGATATGTAATCGGTCAATTACCCGCGAGTGTTTAACCATTTATTTCCATCTAATTGTTTCCAATGTTGATCTTACTTTCTTCTCTAATCCTTAGTCTTTTCCAACAATGTCCTTTTACGATTCGGTTACCTTTCTTGATTCTCTTTTACGATTAAGTTCCACTTCATTAACCCTTTTCGATCGGTTCTGATTGATCCTTCTTGATCAGTTGAGATTCCATTACTCGAATTTGATCTTCCATATTCTTATTAGGTTCTTAACCAACTGGTCTTGGAGATCAATCCACCGAAGAAGAATTACGGGTGCATCTTCTTCCTAAATCGAAGTCCTAGCTCATTTACATAGTTCTCAAATTTTTACTTCATTTAGTGGCTTGGTTAAGATATCATTTTTTACCTTATCAATATGGATCTTTTCCATTCGATGTTCTTCCTTTTCCACATGGTCTCTAATAAAGTGATGTCGATGTCCACATGCTTTGCATCGGTATGCGATAACGGGTTACGAGTAAGTGCACAAGACTTATTCATCCCACGAGAAGATAGTACATTAAATGAATTATAATGTTATAATCCCTCATTTATTGTGAAAGCCCGAGGCGGTTGGGAAAGAACAACTACTGACCGTATATTACCTTGATAGTAAATGTGGCAACAGATATCTGTTCTTTGAAAACCAAAGACCGACTTACTTCTGGCCCGGCGTGTCACGAGGTTGATTTTAAATACATCTACAACCTCCATGTCAATCGCAGTACCCTTTAAGCTCTAAATTATCATCTAAAGAGTAGTATAACCCAAAGTTACTTGTTTCTCGAATTTTAAGAATCCGCTTATTTTGCTTCGGTGTGGCTTTGCATTGGATTTGCACGAAATATGGCACATACATCTCCATCGGAAATGTTATATATGGTCTTTGGCGGTCATGTATAACAATGATCCAATGAAACCTATACTCTTTTTCGATTAGTTTTCGACCATTTTTAAATGCGGATCTATCTTGAAGGAAGTCATCGCCGAATTTGGCGATCTTGCAATTTTGAATTCCATAGCAACCATGATTTACGTGTATTTTGCTGACAGATGAATATCGCCAATACTTTGTTTTACGAAGACCTAAAAAGTAGTTCATCGACATCATGGACATCTCAATTTCCCTGCATCGGTTTTCTTTGAACTTCTCACATAAGTTCTTATTGGGAGATCCGAAGATAATATCGTCCTTAGTGAATCCACTATCTAGCGAAAATTGAGATAATGTATCATACCAAGCTATAGAACTGTGGGATAATTATCATAAAAGCTTTTTCTTAAGCAGTACACTAAGGTTTCTTATTTCAAAGCCAGGAGGTTGTTCAACATAAACTTCCTCGGTTAGTACCCATTTAAGAATGCACTTTCTTTTCACGGCCGAATGTCTTTAAAGAATATGGCGGCCCGGTGCAAATGTTTCATCATAATCAATCACTTACGATTGTGAATATCTTAGCAACAAGTCTTGCCTATTTTACGGTTATCACATTTGTTCTAAATCCTTCTTATTCTTGAAGACTCGCTTAAGTGCAATCACATCTTGATGAGTTGGTTTGTACACAAGTTCCAAACTTGATTCCTCTCTAAGCTGTTCTAGTTCTTCTTGCATGGATAGAATCTATTTGGCATCTTGTAAACTTCTTCAACTATGAGGAGTTCATCGAAAAGATAACAACAATACATTGTACTTTCCCAATCGATGTCTATTTTGAACTCTATCGGATGGGTCTCCGATAATCCGTCGGGTTGGATGGCCCGGTTATCAGTCCTTCTTTTCTGATTTTCATCGGTTTAGAGAACATCATCCTCTTTCGATAGTGATTCATCACTAGAGATTGGGAGAGGTACTTGATGAGATCGACAGCATGGACATATCTCGGTGATGTTGGACTCGTCATATCTTTTTGAAGTCCACATCACGGGAACATCAGTGTTCACTAAACGAAGGTTCGATTATTCTTTGTCTCATTTGTACCAGCTTCTTCATCGACAATTATGCGTGCCTTAGGGTCTGTCGACTGTTGAATCATCAAGATCAAGGTTAGAAACATACATAGTGCGTGATCGATTCATTTTCTTTGGTACTCAATCGATCCGTTTTTGAGCATCAGTCTTTGGTTGATGCGAGTGCGAAATTTGGATTAAGGCGGGTTTCTCTTGTTGAAGATGTCTCATCAAAGACCACATGGTGTTTCATCCACAACTAGAGTTCGCTGTTGAATACCCTAAAAGCTTTCTTTGATTGAGAATATATCAAGAATATACCCTCATCGACTTAACTTTCAAAGGTTTTCAAGCGACTCTACCCATTGTTGAATAAAACACTTGTACCCAAAAACATGGAAGTAAACACGAGGTTTTATGCTCTTCCACAGTTCACAAGGTGTTTTTGAAGTGAATCTTAGTGAGAACATACATTGCAGGTGTGACGTCTTTGTGTTGATCCGCATGGCGGGATTTTGAGTTGCATGTTCAACCAACATTGTCTTGGCGAACTTCTTTGAGTGTTCTGTTTCTCCGTTCTACTACACCATTACATTTGTGGTGTTCGAATTTGATGTTTCATGTTGTATACCAAACTCGAAGGCAAAAATTAGTTATAAAAAATTGAAATTTTGTACCTTTATCTTCATCGATTTTTACAATCTTGCGCGCCACTTTTTCATTTTCTGATCTCTTGGCGGCTCGATTATCTTTGTTGTAGTTTCATTCTTCTTATATAAGAATACAACCTGTAAACTTGGAATAATCATCGATTACCCGAGTGTATTTCGTCATTAAAAACTAAGTGGTGTAAGCTGGAATAGAATAAATTCATGTGGGCGATTGCGATACTCTGCGAAGGATCTTTGGTCTGGGATCCTTAAATGAGGTTTTAACTTTGTTTTTCCCTTGACATGCGACCGTATGCGATCTTAGAAGAATACCTCGTTGGGAGACCCTCAACAGGGGACATCCTTCTTTATCTTGTTAAAGTCTTGAAGTTCGGGGATGGCTCATTCTCTTGTGCAAGCAGCTAACGCTTTTGGAACTCTCAATCGGACATCATTTCTTGGACAATTGTTCCAATTTCGATAAATCGCGTTCCTTTTACGGAACGATTAGCAAAATCTGTTGAGTAGCTCGATTCCTTATTGTGCATTGATCATTCGAGAACTTCAACGGTGAATCTGTTGTCATTTGAATTGAAACCCGATAACAGTTATCTTTAAACCATCGACATCTGAGACTCATAACATGTACATCATTATTAACTAAGGTTTGAATCCTCTGGTAAACCAAAGTTATAAATCAATAAAAAGTACATGTGGGCCTTTCTTGTTCATTGTATGGCGAGGAGATGTTGTTTCGGTCGTGTGCCTTGAGAATCCACTATCGATGTACCCGTATAGTTGCTTGTACACCTCCTCTTATTAGCAAAAACCCGCATGAACACGCAATCAAATCGGCTTTAGGTACCCGTAGGATTGGTTCTGAGGGTTAGTGTTACCTTTCGGGATCGAACAAAGCGAGGGCATTTCTATGGTAATCATCAAGATCGAGAAGGCCTAATTTGTCTCCCATAAGCATCTCATAATCATACATCTCTTCATGTGTTTTAAAGTTTGGTATGATTATGAGTGTGAACCTGGATGAATCGAAGACTTAGGATTTTTTCGATGGGTGCATCTTCTTTTGATCCGGTGTGGTTGGTCGAGATATCTGGATTTACGGTTGAAGGGATAGAATCAATTCTTTGCCATCAAAAGATTCGTATCTCTTTTGCACAAATGGTTTACCCCGGTTTACCCTTAGCATGTTGATTAGGCAACTTGACTGATTAGGTCTCATATTAGACTTTCCTTGAGAGTTTGTCCTTTCGATTCTAATCACGATTAGATTGAGGTCTCTTGGAAGAACGGGATTAATTTTGGTGATTCCTCGGTGATCTTGATCGAGGTGAGGTCATTTCTATTCCCTTACGTCGGTAATTCGTCTTTCCTAATTCAAAACATGTCTTTTACCCGCTCTTAGATCCAAATTTGGCATATTGTGCATCTTGACCGAAAACCTTCCTAGATTCACTTTTAGATTGTGAACGAGGTTGGACATAGGAGGATCCGAAGGGGCTATTATACCAATACCCTTCTTGTTGGTTGGCAAAAAGTAGCTTATTATTACTTCAACATTTTTAGAAGCTTTCCAAAAAACCTCTACTTTCTTTTCGATAAGGCTCCTCCTTTTGTTTTAGACTCTCATTGTAGTCGGGAAGAGTTCATGAAACTTAGCTTGAAGGATTTTGAGATCATCGACTTGATGTTTGTTGATAGCTTGTTGTTCCTTAACTTGATTTACTGATCGGAAGAAAGTGACTTTTGAAACTCAGTTACATTGTCATCTTGAGCAGTATCAAGCGCTTTCAGTTCAACTAACTTTTCTTAAGGCATTTTTCCTTAGCAAGACTAATGTTATCGATTCTTAGCTTATCATTCTAAACTTCCACTATAGTATAAGTATCTCTTGCATTAGAGATCATCAAGCAATTTCGTTGTAAATTTGCTTGGTCAATCTCTCGGCGGTGTGCTTTAAAGACAGGTGTGAAAATAAAACAAAAGATTTAGGGTTTACCTCGGTTTGATGGAACTTCTTTGGCCATAAATGGATGTCATCATCGGATGAGAACAGCCGGATCGTCGAGGTCGTCGAAATCATCATTAAGTGGTCATGGCGAAGTCCTCGGCGGATGAGTATCCGAGAATCATCTGAAGGCGGATAAAGTCATCGATACGATGTATCGAAACCGTGGCTTTCCGTCTCTGTACCTTTGCTCTCTTCTATTCGCATTTATCTTCTCTTTCTTTTGGAGTCAATTCGAGGCGCTGTAGTAGTGACTGGTTTCGGCAGTTGAAACATGCTCCGGGTTCCGCGAAATTTCTTACGCCGGGTGAATCATTTCTCTATAGAATCTGGCAGTGACTTTTCGGTTTACTGCAATCGGAATTCCTCCCTTTCGTCTGTTGTCTTTTTCTATAATCGAGCGATCATCTCTCTTATCTTCTCTACGGTCATCTCTTTGATCATCTCTTTCTGCGAGAACAATTTCTTCTTGTGATACGTAAGTAGATCTCTTGTCTCTTCTCTACTATTCGAATAGTCTCATAGAATTTAGATACTCTCCCAGTTGAACATTTGATCTTTCTAATTTTTTTTTTGGTGACCGTCCTTAATCTGTTAGGATGACTTATGATGTTTCCTATTGGTTCACTAGACTTGAGCCTTCTTTGTCTTTTGCCTTGAATCACGTGTCGACTCATCTTCTTCTTCTTGACCTCTTTCAATCGAGGTCAAACTTCATGGGACTTTTAAACAGGAAGCGAGGTTGCTTGGCTTTCTCTTGTAAATATCTTAGCATTCTTTTATCACAGTTACCTTCATGTCCCATTTCTTGGTGGGGATCTCAATATTTTGTAGTTGATGTCTTTATCGGACATTTCGTCGTCTAGTTCACGAAACATTGTTGACCCGACATAGTGATTTCTTCCATCAAGTGATTTATCGTTTCATTTGCTAGCATTTTTAGTTTCTCAAACTTCACGATTCAACTTGCAATGTCTGGTCTTTAATCGATCATTCCTTCACATATTCGACAAAGAAAGTATCCCACATCGCTTTGAAGTCTTAAGATACTTGATCTTTTCTCGTGTTGTCTTTGTCCATCGTCTTCATGATGATATGCGCTCACGATATCCAGTTGGATAACTTTCTTTCTTACGCATCCATCGAGGAGAAGGACTCTTTCAATATTCGTGCACCGGTGGCGTCACGGATCGCATTTTCATCGGATGGGGTTGATGTAATAAATGATGATGGGTCCTTGTTCAAAACTTCCATCATTACATTGCTTATTGCCCTAGATGGTTGCTCGTGCGGTATGGTAGGTCAACATACTCATTGACGAGAGAACTTAGGAAGATCATGATACATACAGAAGTATTTATCCATCTTTGAATGTGAGTTTTGAAAATGATGAGTTTAAAGCCGGAGGTTTTTCAAAGATCTGTTCAAGTGACCACAATGTGGTTCTTCCTCAAATGATGATACTGAAAGCGGTGGTCCGTAGAACCCGGCTCTTTCACCACTTGTATGGGTCGAGCAGAGGTTTGCCGTGAGGGAAGAAATCTAGAGGGGGTGAATAGACTTGAAAAACTTTTCGTGAAATCGGGTGATAGCGAGGTTACCTGATCCGAGTCGTGTGAATCGGTTTGGACTCATATCGACTTCTTCGCTAGAAGCGGATCGATTAAATGTCTATCCGGTTTAAGCGTGTAAAACTAAAGTTTTACGTCTTGAAAACGATTTTATTTAAATCAAAATTCTAAGTTATCTTTTTGAATCGGATGACAAAGTGTAGTGATCCGAATCGATTACTTGGTACCAAATTTGATCCGGACTCGGAATATATGTAATATTGAGCGGGTAAGTGTCTTGAGATGTGTAAAAGCGGATATCGTCGGATAATCACAAAGATTTTTTATAGTGGTTGGAAACAACTTGTCCTCGTCCTCTTCCCACCTCGGTGAGGCTTTGTTAACAAAACGACTTAGTTTAATGTGGCAGGTCCGTCCACGATCCTGATAGATGTTTCAAAGTTCTCGCTCAGCCGATCAATCGAACTAGAAACCCTAGACTAAAATCTTGCTAAAACAACTTAACCTAACTTTTGATTTGGGTATAGGATTTGTTGTGTTCAAATGAAAATCTATCATAGTGTTTTGGTTGCTTTGAAATTTGAAGGATAAGATTTCTATCTTTAAGAACTATGGGATGAACACTTATAAATCTTCTTCAAGTTTGTCTTCTTGATGCGGAAGTGCGGATAAGCAGAGAGCTTGATGATAATTTTCCCCTTATTATGAAGGTTGATCGTATTTATAGACCTTGAGAAATCAATGAGCGTTGGAGGCGATTTGAATCTCGGGTTATTTATAGACCTTGAAATCAAAAATAGTCTTAATTTGGCCGTTCTTAGGAAGGCAATGCAGAATCTTAGTTACCAATTCCGTCGCCACTAGCGTTTTACTTCGATACATACGTATCCTGCATAAATGGGATCCATACATCGTTAATGGAATCTAAGTGGCTAACAGTACGCAATGCACCTTATATAAAACTTGTTATGTTTGACATTCTTACGAGTCGATCTTAAAAGTGCGTATACCTTGGATAGTAGATATGTATAGCGTTCGACATTAAGCAATCGATCGATTATTCTTACGATGTCAGTAAGCATGAAATCTTAAATATGGTTGTCTTAGCACCAACCCTATCGACTCTGGCGATGTACTCTAGAATAGGTCTTACAGTGTGTATGGCTAGCGTCTTCCTCTTGATCTTGACTTGATCTTTCCACAGGACTTAACTTATACATATTGAGTTCCCCCTCAATATGTGACCTGTCTAATTCATCAATTTGTCTAACATGTTCTTTGGTTTCCTATCAATTCATCGATCGACTATGAGGTAAATTTGGTCTAATACTATTTGTTTTGGAACTTCCATCAAAAGCAATAAATTTTAACAAAATCAAATTGTTGAAGACAAGTATGTGATCTTCAATACAACGAGGATTCGAGAATCTAGGGAGATATTAGATCTTCTTTGAGCTAGTAAATCGAGAAATCTTGCTCTACGTGTGCGATTCAAATGATGCAGTTTGAAGCCTTTTGGAATTTCTACACAAAGGTCGGGTTAAATATAATAATAGGCTTGAGTCGACGGTGAATGGTGAAACCTTCGATATCGCGGATCTTGATCGATCCGGCTCTTTGGACTTCCTAAGGAAAGATTTCACCTTTTCGTGAACACCAAGCTTCGGATAAAGAGATCAACTCTTCCGGAAAGGAGATAAATCTCATCTGTAAATTTCATCAAGCATGCTTGCATAAATCTGACCGCTCTTGACATATATCTCAAAAAAAAAAAATGGGAATTTCTTTTTCTGACGTTTTAACTCATGCCAAATTGCCTTTGCATAGCTGCTATTGTTGATAATGCTCCAAATATCAAGCGGATTTGGGATATCGAAGATTATTTCATTCCAAGAGAAGGATAAATTCGGGGAAGAGAATGAATTGATTATTACGACCAAAAGAATCAATAATCACGATAAAAAGTTGCCATCATTTCGAGGATAAGTTTCCTAGAGGCCCATTAGGAAGCGGGCGACCGAGAGCCTACAAAGCTTTTCTCCTTGACCGTCCATAATCTATGGCCCACCTGATGATGATATGCCCAAGCGAGAGAGAAAGAGAGTGTGAAAAGAACAGAGGAGAACCAGGGTAGCTCGACCCAAAAAGAGGAGAACGCTTAACAAAGGAACTGCGAGAAGGGCCGAAGAGACGAAAAAAGAGCCAATGACTCTATTTATGAAAAGCGAGTCGGAAGAAGAAGAAGAAGAAGAAGAAGCAAGACAAATTTGGTGAGCATGAAGGGAAGTGGGTCTTACAGACAAATAAAAAAATCACGAAAGCCCGGTCGAGAAAGACTTGGATCACAATTGGAAAGCTCACTCGAACAATCGAGAAGGAGAGCGGGGAAAAAGGAAAAGAAAAGGCAAATCACCTTCTCCTCCGTCCATAGTACAATGCCTACCTCCATCTCAAGAATTAAGCGAACCGGATCACCGATCATCATGCTATATCGATGCTCAACCCAGTCAAGAACAAAACTTTCAACCACTTTGTTTAAACACTCTTCAACCCAAAGAACCAAAAGATCAAACAGCCACACCGGAAAAATCCACTACTAATCAACCACCCTATTGGTCATCTCACCCTCAACAACCATCTCAGAAATTGTACCCGGTTTGTTCTGCATTTAACAAAAAAGTATTTAATAGAGACTCGATCAATATGATTCTGTGACGATAAACAACCTTTAGCACAATTTGATTACACGGTTCGTCAAAATAGTATATGCAGGGGCACAAATCGAGAATTTCTTTGTATTATTTACACTAGGATTCTAAGTGTTAGATCTTTTACCTTGTACATTACAAGTAATATTTATAAACCATAACTAAGGTTCTGATCTTAATGGGCTTCTTACCATTAGGCCAAAGGGTTTCCTTTCTTATTCGACAAATGTGGTTTGCGAGATACACATTTCGGTTATATCAGAAATCCGCCTCACCTGCTTCTTTCTGAATATTTTCCATGTTTATCTTCAATTAAGCTCGGGACTCGATCGGTCTTGACTTCGGGTTCTATCAAATTAAGCCTAGCGACCTAATTACCACACTAAGCCCGCCTCTAGGGACCTCCATGACTTCAGAGCTCGGCGACTTAGGGAGACTCGAAGTCGCTTACGTGTCTTGCTCGGCTAGATAATGTCGGACAACAAGTTGACCATAAGGCTGACCCGATTCGAACTTCCTTCGATTCCGGGTTATTTTCTACAACAATACCGCATCGCAAAATGACGAGAATCTCTTCGGAATCCATAAATTTGGGAAGACAATTTCAGGGGGCAATGATCGAGACCTAAAATTAGTAAACAGAATTGGATGAAATGTTCCCCAAAATTGGAAGGTCGCTGAGGTCCAAGAATGAAGTCTTTGAAATTCTCACTTGGAGATCTGAGGCGAAAAACTTCTCCGGATTTCATTGATACGATGGAGCGGATGGGTGGACGGATGAATTTGCCGACTTTGATTTTGACATGGAGAAGACAGGTGGTGTAGGATCCCAGTTGAGCTCTCATATCGCGAAGAAGTGAAGAATACAGTAAATAGAAATTTGGGGAAAGCCGTTGGAAAGTCTGTTTTGGCTTCGATGAAGAAACTTTCAAGAAGATCTTTGTTATGAAGGATCGAGTTGTTCTTGAAGAAGATGGGTCTAGGTGATGCGATTCAAGACCCACTAGAACAAAAGACAAATGAAAAATTGTTTTAATCGACTCACTATGACTAAACTTCAAAAGATCTGGCGTCGGTATTTTTACCGCCTACACACATTACCTCGGATGGAGTTGGAAAACGGATCCATGTTTTAGGATCTGTTGAAAAAGGAAGTGGGAAGGAGTATTTGGCTAATTCGGTTAAAGAATATCATAAGCGTCAACTATTAAGCACGTATTAAGTGAAATGAAGGATCAAATGGGTTTTTCCATCTCTGATTAAAGCCTTGAAAGATCGATTCAATAAGCGATTTGAATTGAATGGTGAATTCAAAACAATCTATAGTGCGGAAGATGGCTAGGAGTTGATCAACTTCAAGTATCTCTCTATTGGCCACGGAAAAAGCTGGAAAAGACGGAGGAGAAGCTTCGACAAACTGATTCTCACCTTCTCCGAACCGCAATTGAAATTGCGAAGTCTGGCCCGTGCGTAAATTCAAGAACATATTCGGTGTAGATCTTAATCAAGTTATCGCGATTAGTTTTTGCTCTCTAACTTCCTATGTCAATGCTTTCGTTTGATAAAACCAAAAGGGGAAGGACAAAGTTAGAAACCAATAGCCAATATCATCACTCTGACGAAGATCGATTGGAACCATTATCAATCATATGGGCAAAACTTGACCGAGGAATCTGGCGATGATGGAAAGCGCAAGATGGAAAAATTCAGACAAAGACAATTCTTTGGAAAATCTTGACCATACGGACCTTCAAAGACCGCACCTCTTCACCACCGGCTCGGACTCAATCAAAAGGGTAACTAGGAGTGTTAAAAGACAAATTGAAGGCGATAAAGAATTGGCGGTCGGTGACTAAAAGAGACTTGATGAAGATGCTGCGTCTGAGTGAGCGAAAGGAGATCATCAAGCTGGGCGATCTTGGTCTGAAGAAAAGATATGCCTCCAAAAGAAAGAAGGGGTCCAAGTTGGGAAGAAGACGTTGAGCCCACGATTATCCCAAAGTAGAAGACATCATTCCAAAATGATAAACATGAAGAAAGGATGAGAGGATGGTTAAAGATCGAGAAGCGAGAATGGCTCTTGGATCGTTTGTTTTGGACATTGTGCAAAAGTGAAAAGTCAGGATGAAGAATTTTTTTAATTGGATGGAGAACAAGCATCAAAATTCTTGAAAGAACTTCAAATATGATTCCCAAAATGATCAACGAAGATCATACATCCACCATATGATGTGTTGGACTACAAAAGTTAAAAATGATGGATTCTTTTTTTGATTGGCATTTTAGAGATTCTACTTTGATCGATGGAGAAAGCATGCATAAGCCCGATCCGCGGGTAAATGATGTGAGTGGAAATTATATCGTAGATTTGATGTTCCCGAATCTGCGAAAATGCGGGGAGGTTTCATACCAAAGTTTGATGATCGGAAGATAGTTTAGGATCGGTTGTACTTCATCTTTAAACTTTTTCAAATGTACTCTCCAATGACAAAATCGATGAATGAAAAGTTTATTTGATCGATCCTAAGACAACCTCTCCGTTTTATTTACGATTATCTGTTCTTCTTTACTTTATAATTTATCAAGCGATTTTTGGTTTCTCAAATGTTTTTGGTTTCATCAAAAAGGGAAATTGTTGGGAAATTTATAGTTTTGATGAAAGTTCTAAAAACACTTCTTAATAGGACCTAGGACGAACATTGGAATTAAAAATGATCTAGAGGTTAAAATTTGACCATTTGATAAATTAATCAGATAGAACAAGGATGTAATAGATAGGTCATATATTGAGGGAAGAACTCAATATGCATAGGACAAGTCGCGGAAGATGAAAGATCGACAGACAAAGTCGGAAAGATCGGACAAAGTCGGATAATCGGATGATCGGTGAAGACATGAAGAAAAAAAGACTCAAAAAGACCAAGAAGATAAGATGATTACCGGAAAGAACAAGACCAAGAAGACCTCAGTTACATACACCGGAAGAAGAGCGAGAGAGTACGTAGTTGGGCTAAAACAACCTACATCAAGACTTCGATACTGGTAAAAGATGATTAGTTTTTAAGCCCGATCAGCGTCATTTCTAATGGGTGACAACCAAAGGTTTACCAAAGTTATACCGAGTTCATCGGAACCAAGAAGAATGTCAAAACTAAGTTGGCAAATCAAACACTTTGAATAAGTGTACTTGATAACCAATGCAGAGAAAGACACTTTATGTCTCTTGAGAGATATGATTCAAGTCGGCGGATCGCGATCAAATCGGTTATAAGGGCGAAGTTGCATGCTTACTTTAAGCCCATTGTTACCTTATATCCATCGTCGTAAACTCACCAAACCTACCTTAAATAGACGAAAATTGAATTCTACCCAATCGGCTAGTTGATTTCGTGCCTATATATGGGATCAAACCTTCATAGTAAGATTCCGAAAATTATCATCAAGCTCAAACTATCATTGAATTTTGAAGAACACAAAATCAAGAATATTTTATATGTTGTTCATCCCATAGTTCTTTTTAGCGTAAATTTTATCCTTTAGCTTTTAGCTACCCAAATACCGGGATAGATTTCGGTTGGGACACAACAAATCTTATAAAACCCGAAAAGTTAGGTTAAGTTTGTTTAGCGGTTGCATCAAGGGTTTCTAGTTGATTTATGGGGGCTAGTTAGTGAGAACTCTTGAAACATTAAAATTGGTCGACTAACACATTAATCTAAAATCGATTTAGTTAAGTTAGTACCCCGATACAGGAAGAGTGGGCGTGGGACAAGTCATTCAAACCACTATAAAAATCTTGTGTGCCTTAATCATGACTTCTACACCATATCCGACACACTTGCTTTTTTAACTTTTGCATGCATATTAAAGTCCGGATCGATTTGCACCAATGATCCGATAAGTTTCGCACTTTGTCATCGATCCGATTAGAGATGTTAATTCTGCTAAATAAATCTGGCAATTTAAACCTATTATATCTGAGGGTTAGGAAAAAGCAATGGGAGGCCGTTTAAAATTTGCCTTTTTGGGGAATAGTCTTGCAGGTTAGCAAGACAGCCCATTAATTAGATTTATATTTATATATACTCGATTTTTATTTTTCTAATTTTTTATTAATTTTTTAAAAAGTCTTTTCACAAATTTAAATAAAAAAAATCAATTATAGTGAACAATTACAAATTAAATATTTCTATTTGATTTAGTCGATTAATAATTAATCATCTCGATTCAATATTTTTTAACAGTTTGAATTTTCTATTAAAATTGAATAAATAAGTAAAATATTAATCAATATAAAATAATAATATAATATTTTATAAATTCTATTATGAAATTTGTTCATAATATGAAATCGATATCATTATAATTATAAATTAATATTATGGTATTAATTTATAAATGTGATGATACAAATTTTATATTATTAACTAATTTCATGGGAACTTTGCTCAATTATGTTATTAAAGATGATGGGAACTAATTTTATATTTTGAACATTTTGTTATTAAAAGATGATGAGGCGATCTTTAGATGAAAATTTTGTCATTATGTAATGTTAATGTTTGAACTTTTTTTTAATTTTTTTTCGAACTTTGTTGGAGAAGGCTCGTTTAACAAGAACTTAGCTAGGTTAGGGTTAGGTCTCAATTATAGAGCAGATTTAAATGAAACAACAGGCAGGGACACGTTTGCCCAGAACAGAAATTGGGCACTAATGGAATAGGTTACGACTGGATTTAACAATCTTGGAATCAAATACGGATCACTTAGAATCTGATTTAAGAAGCCCGGTTTTTCACCGCGGGTTAAACTTATCTTCACCGTAGACAGTTAAACAGATGAATGAACGATCTCGCCTTGCCGGCGGTGAATGGTTATCAGTCCAAAGTGATTCGCGCGCTACGATCGAGGCATACTTGCTATTCACACTGATCTCACGAAAAAGATTGGTCTATTCACCCTCCTTACAGACTTACGCTTACTAAAAACCCCTTGAGACCTACATATCGTATATATTATTTTGTTTGTATTTTACCCTGAAAAATTCCACACCTTTATTGCTTTAATATTTGAAATAATGGGGATCTTTGAATTGGATCTTCCTTGAATTTATGAGATATTCTTGCATTCCCTAGAATACATATCTTTTTCCATAAAAATCTTTCCAAGAAAATCAAAGAAAATTCTTCTTCCTATTATTGCTATAATTTCGAAAATCCGTTAAAAGAGGCCCAGTGAGAGATTTTTGAATTTATGGGATAATCTTGTATTCAAGAATATTTTATCTCTTTCCATAAAATCTTTCGAAAAAATTCTTCCCCTGCTTTTTCTTCTATTATTTTAGAAAATCAAGGAAAAATAACCTTAATAATTTATTTTTATTTTAAGCACCTTTTATTTAATGGACTTTATTTGGGCTACTTTAGGGGCCTTTAGAGAATTAAGATGGACCTTCCAATATTTCTACTAAATTCGATATTGAACCCAATGATATCGAAATTCCATTAATATTAATTAATCTTACTTATATAATTCGAACTATCCAACTTAATCTTTCATACTATGGTATTATGACTCCCGAATATTATTTCAGGTATTTAAGATTATTTAGTCAATTAATTAATTAAGCTTGACGAAAATCTTTTTTTTTATATTAATTAATATCTTTATCTTTGGGTAAGACATCCCATCTTTATTATCCATAATTTTAAAAATTAATCACTCTTAAAATTTGGTATGATAAGCGTTAAACCACCTGAGGACCTAATCACGCAAGCATTAAAGCTGCGATTCTCTGTAGACAATTTCTAGCAACCGATGCGACCAATATTATAGCCCAAGATATGTATGGTATCAAGTCGCATTGATTCCTTCCCATTTATAAGTCAAAGCGATAACTTCTTAATCAATAATACAAGTCCTGCTTCGGTGACGAGATATTAAAAAATCAATAACCACCGAGGTCTAACTCTTCATCCCTAAGTCGGTCACCGAATGAGTTTATCCCTCTCGCAATTCAGCTACGAGATCCTTCGAATCTTGGCTATGTAATCTCGGCGCCGAAATAGTGATCCCGGAGGCACTTGCGTAACTTCTACGATAGATTGTTCGGATCTAAAGAGATTTGTGAAACCGCGCTTTCGTTACAAGGCATTAGCGTGATCTTACGTGATGCGGTATCACCACGTTAACTACAATGTAATCGTCAGCGTATATCGAACGGTTCACTGATAAATATATATAACGTTCGATCGTGTTAAATGACGTTGATAAATAATTTATTTCGGTAAATAAGTGTTTTAATCGTGGGTTATCACAAGTAAAAGCATACTTTCCGCATTATAACCCCAACAATCTCCCAACATACTCGAAATGCGGCGCCGTATACTAATGCATGCTCGATGTATTATCTTGAAGTGACATCAATGTCACCTACATCGACCTAATAACATTTCTCCATATACTCGAAAGCAGTTGACAAGCGCTCTTGGCGCTCATTCCTTAGTATGTCCTAGAGATGTTATTGAGGTAGGCCTTTGAATGGATCGGTGGGATTTTTCTTCGGCCAGCGATCTTTGCAGCTATGTATCTCACTCTCTTAGCGATTTAGCATATAAGATGGTATTTCTTTCAATGTGTTTGTTGGTTGTTATAGCGTGAATAATCTACGCCTCATATACGGATAAGTTCACGAAGGTGGTGAGTCGTTACTTTAATGACGGAAAAGTGAGCTTGAAATTTGAGAACATGAGCCGTAAGTGAGCCCGCGGTCGTGGGGAATCTCATAGCGATACAGTCCTTAGGCGACTTGGAGGCGTAGTCGTTTGTGACTTGGAAGTACATGCGGTCGGTGGGCGACACGGAAGAATGGGAAGATTAAGCCCGGGCACAGGAGTTCACGTGAAATCGAGGATGACTTAGTGCCGAGGTCCGGAAGAAGGATAAATATGGTAAAGATTTGGGAGTTAATGAGTGCGGATTTTCTTGAGCGTAATCGAGTAAATGTATGTCTGGATCTTGTGACTTTGCGGAATGACGAGAAACCTAGGGCTGACCCGTGAGGAAGAAGCGTAGAGGATGCTGGCCCTGATGCATGCATAAGTATAACATATTTTACGTTGTAAAGGGAATTCTTCACCTGATAGAATCTGAGAAATTATGGTCTGAATGCAGGCAGAATATTTGATGTAATCTTATTGAAAATATTGGTAACAAATTCGTATTTTTACTTGTGTTGATCGTACGCTCAATTGTGTTTATTGTTTGTTGGTGAGTGAACATAAGTAAGATGCAACCAATTGGCTCTAAAATGCAATGGAAATAATTTCTCTTGATTGTTCATCATTCTTGGAAGACCCTTGTTAAGCCAAACGTGTACGTCGACCCGATAGCGGTTATTTGGGCGTGACCTGAGGGTAGTGACCTCTACTAGGCTCCCTTCGCCCCTTCTTAGGGTTACGCGCCGCTCCCTAGGTTGAGGCGATCTCGGTCGGACCCAGGAGAAGATAGAAAAGTTGTCTGTTTGTCCTCGGTAAAGCTGACTTGTCTTCAACGACCCCAGGAAGAATCAACTTCCAAACAAGAAGATTAAGCCCGGGGAGGGCCCGTCTAAAGGATTAGGTGTCAACCCCCGAAAGAGGCGATGCATGTGGTCGGTAGCCTCCCGAGAATGAGAGTCACCAGCAGCTGGGAGATTCCCGGCTCCTTCGGTATTTGACCCAAGCGATTTAATGAAACATTGACCGCGCAAGAAACGCAAGATAAGGCTCAAGCGAGATGTGGAGGATGAAATTTAGCTCTTATCCCGGATCGTGAAAGCTTAGTGTGATCTCTCATTATTTAACTGCGCGTACGAAATGCGAAGGGATTGCCTTTGTCTTGACGCTGAAATCGCCTACTTACCATATTTGTTGGGCATTCTTTTGGAATAAAATTTTGAGATTCATTCTGAATGATGGGGATGGATGCGACCTCATCATCCGAGAGATACATCATTAGTACGCTAATTACTTTAGCACTTTACTCGGGAAGGAAAGTCGGCCTTGACCAGCAGTAGATTGCTGATAGGGGCATGGACTGGGGCTCGTGTATCGAGGTATATCTCCTACGTAGCATCTACCGGTCGTGATGCGACCGGAATATAGGCTCTTTCCTTTAACTTTGGCGACCATGCTCATATTGGTTCAACTTACGTTGCCTCCGTGTTCGGTGGAACCCGTTAGAGCCATTCGCCGGTATTCTGAGTCGTTTCTTGACGGTAAACCGACGGCGACAGCGGCACATTAGATTCTCAGCGGTGACAGTAGATACGATCGATCACATATTGAAAGTCGGCTTCGTCACTGAAGGATCGCTTGGGGATGGTAAAAATTGCCTTTCAAAAGTAGTTGGCGGCCTTAGAAAGGACAGATGTGGTGGGCGCATGACCTGCATTATCAACCCGGTTATCTTGACTTCGAAAGTGGGTGGCGACAATCACTGCGGAGCAAAGTCCCGACTCAGCCTTGAGAGTCGGGGCGTAAAGAGTTAAAGGGGAATTGGAGCCCGCAGACTTCTACTGCAACTATAAGCAGATTGAAGAGTCGATTTACGTGAAGTTGATGGATGTCTTGCGACATAGCGCCCATTCATGTCTCACGGGCGAGATTAAGGATGGAATTCTTGCCCTCATCTGATGAGGAATAAGAGTAAGATCATGAAGTTATCCTTACCACGACCCAGACGAAGACGCTACCGCAGTGATTGCAGGACACTGCTTTGAAAGCGATTTTGGAAGTATGCGAGGATGGATTGTTGAATGAGTTTATCAAGCGACCTCGGAAAGGTAGTGGTACCTTCGAAGATACATGAAACCTTGACGTTCGGAGAATGGGGAGGTGGCGAGACCTCTGCCGACAAACTGAGCTCAAGAATACATATGGCATAGAGATTTGATGTCAGTGAAATGGGGCTCATCAGAGATACTCTCTCTTTAGTAGATCGGTGCGCTTCTTTTTGTAGTAAATGCAGCGAGTCGAATAAATAAATCTAACAAAAATTCTACGTGAAAACATATGATCGATATAACGTCGTACACTTTGAAAAGGCGTGATCGATAACATGAAGGTCGCGTAGAAATCGATAGCGTGCGAGTCACGTAGAAACGTGATTGATAACAACGAACCGAAGTGTGACTTTAAATTGTGGAGGCGAGATCGCCGCTGTGATATTAGTTATCCCAGAAACGGCAAAGGCTGACTACAGCAGATATCCGAAGTCATGGAAAATGAGCGACGGGGGTTAATAGAAATCAGTCGGCCTGATAGGGGTGGAAAGAAGGGTGATATTCTTTATTATTGTTGGAAGGCGGTACTCGTATGTCATGGTAGCACCGTTAGGAAATGGTCGTTGTGGCCTTGAACAGAATCTCATATTTAAGAGTTTATTTCGAAGAGGCGAGCCGCGATCAAGTCTGCTGCGAGGTCTTAACAAGATGCGGTACTTCAAAACTTATGCGAAGAGGCTCGTACCTCGGGAGTACAATGAAAAAAAAACTTATCTGAAGGGTTAAGCCCACTTGCTCAAAGTCTGAGGAGGAAAGTCTCATGGCTAAAGAGTTTTAACTCGAAGTGCGGCGTAAAAGAATCTCGCCTTAGAGTTTTGACTCAGTCTTGAAACCACCGGAAAAAATCGCTTAAAGTTTCGGCTGAGATGCGAGCATAAATCTACCGCATTAGAGTTTCGCGCTTGATGGGAGCCTGAAAAGTCTACGCACTGAGAGTTTCAACTCAGTGGAGCACGAAGAAAAGTCACCATATTCAGAGTTTGACTGAAATTGCGTATTTGAAAAAATCTCGCCTTTAGAGTTTGACTCGGTCGCGAGCCTGAACTGCTGAGTTTGACTGGTGCGTAGAAGAATCTGTGAGGTTTCGACTCAGTGAGCAGAAAAAGTCTCGCCTTCAAAGAGTTTTATTCTGAAGTGCGGCGCGGATAGAATCGCCCATTTAAAAGGCGTTTGACTAGTGGTAAATCCTTCGAGAATCTCGTGACCTCAAATCTTGGCGGAGTAGCGTACCGATTATAAGCTCAAGCTTCCAGAGGAGAATCGAACCCTCAAAGATATATCGAACTAATACGACAATGCGACCTCAAGTGAGAAGTAAACCGTCTAATTGAAATAGGAGATCAAGACGAGCCTAGAGCCAGAGTGAAATTAAGCTCTTAGAGCGATTGTTGTAACATGAATAATCTCGCTGCCCATCTGGAATCAGTTCTGGTACATTCTGACGGAAGAAGTGACTTGGTGAGACTCTGCAGGCGAAGTCGCTTGGTCGGCCAAGATCTCATGAGGGTACCCTTTGAAGTCTGGGCGACTTGGAGGGCATGAATGGTGACGACTTGGAAGGTTATGCTGATTACAGGCGACACAGATGGAAGCCTTATGGCGCAGAAGAATCATAGAAATCAGAATGACTTGGTCTCGAAATTAAGAAGGATAAATATAGTAAAGATTTGGGGGAGTTAATGGTGCGGATTTTGAGGACCGTAATCGAGGTAAGTGTGTCACGGATCGCATTTCATGAGAAACCACAGGGCGGCGAAGTGAGAAGAATCGTGAAGGATGTAGCCCTAATTCTGTATAAAACAACATATTACCGTAGTCTGGCTGAAATTATAGTCGTCCATATGGGCCAGAACGTAGTCTTATTCAAAACGAACGGTAACGAACTTCGTGTTTTTCTTAGTGTGATCGTCACTGCTCAATTATTGTTTTGTTTGTGGTAGGTGAACATAAACCGAATTACAACGATTGGCCTGACTCTGGTTTCCTTTGAATTCTGTTGCTCTAGCTATCAAAACCGTGATGGTCTTTGGGAAAAGTCAGAACTCGTCGAATCCACTATGAAGTTCTTGAGCCACATACAGCTAGCACAACTTCCTTTCTGGCGAAACACATGTCGGCTTCCATGGTAGAATCGGCGATAGTTTTACGCTTCATATTGTTACTCATTATTTCATCTAGAACCAAGCAACGCCCCGGGGTGAGTTTTTGAAATACAGGTCTGGGTTGAAATCCCAGAATTAAAGTGTATCCTTTGAAATAAAATTTGTTTGGTGATAAAACTGACGTTACATCTCAGGTTCTTTTCATATGCTAGAATATTCTTATGACAGGTCAGTATTTGATTTACGAGGTTATAAATTATCTTGTACCAACCTGCGATAGCGGATATCGGTCTCGATACTACTGACATTACGTCGTAGGGCTTCACTCTTTAACCACGACATATAAGGAATACCTCTAATGTCATCTATCTCCCTTTGTCTTCACGACACATGTCTTTCCGATAGATGGATTCCCGTGCTGAAAGGTACAAAACCGCCTTGTAATCTTGTATGTTGAAGCAACTTTAAGCGTGCTCTATGTGAAGAAACTGAGATAAGCGATCAATCTTTTCTTTCGATCTCGGTGATCTTGATCCCAAGAAATATGATAGAAAGCTTCCACGAAGTCCTACATATCAAG